>JAQGAU010002497.1:0-15347 GCA_034698045.1 Paramacrobiotus richtersi
CTATGGGCAGTTATGGCCCTGCGTTTACTGAGCTTATCCAGTTTTTAGGACGAAAGATTCGGCAGTTAACGGGTGAAGCACCAATTAGTCATACTGACGACCTGCCGGAAAAGCATAAGCAATTGCTGGAACCGGCAAAGCTTTGCTGATAAACTACATCGTCAGCTAAGCGCGATTGATACCGGGAGCAATGAATGTGCTGCGTTAGTACCGCAAAAGCCGGTCTAATTACGAAGGTGGATGGACAGCTCGCACGATAATTCAAATTCCAGGGTTCGAACTTTACGGTTCGAACGGTGAATTTTACAAGCGGCTGGATTCGGTGTACAGTACATCTCGCCCACCGTTGAACACGCCAACTGGCAGAGTTCTTTTCTCTGAGCCAAAAGCCCAAAGAATCCCGGGTGGCCTTCTCCTGCAACGTACGAAATGTTCCTTCGCCTCAGCCACCCTCCAGAAGGCGCTAGTATTTAACGAAGCATACACGACAAAGACAAAATAATTAGGACAATCAAAAGTGTACCGTCCCCGAACTGAATATAAGCTCCTTGACAAACACCTAATCGAGAACAGTGACGTTAAATTTTCCTTCATTACAGGACCTGTCGCTTGGATGCCCCAGAAGGTGCCAACGCTGGCGTCAGCTCTGATTGCTTCGGGACATTGTAACTAACTAGGTAGTAACCGTAAAACTCCAACGAGGTAAGCCAATCGTCCTTTTTTTACTGGAGAACAGATGCATAAGAGAAAACATATTACTGTGATTATTAATCGCGTCGTCATTATACAGATAAAGAATAAAACCGGTGTTCATACAGATATAGAAGTACGTTAGTACTCGTGCCAAGGCTAGCTAAAAAATTAGAGTACTTCTGCAGTGTCAGTTAAGTACTGCAAAGCCCAGCAGCCAAATGTAAAGATTAACATGTACAATTTTATGTAAGAGTATTTCTACGAAGTCGCACGTTTGCGCCCGCCGTACCGAAAGTGCTACGGTGATATTGTAGCAACGTGTATATACTATGAGCTGCGAGTGTAGTACTCAGAGAATCAGTTGGCTAATAAAGGCTTGGGAGACGGTCGTATCACTTATGTATTTCTGCCACATCACAACCAGCGTGGAGGATTGTTGAGTTTTAACTCTAATCCTTGGTCATCGTTGACCCTGATGAAGTGGGTATTGGGCCCAATTTGATGAAGTTGTTTCGGTTCGACTTACAGTCCGAAAGAACCGCCCGCGAAATCCGAGAGAGTGTTTCCTGTGTAACGAAACAAGACATATCCTGCGCGATTGTCCAGTGTTGCCTGTGCTGCAGCAGCAGCTCCAGGCACACCGAGAAGCCGCCATCCATGCCAAAAACGAACAGCCACAGCAGCAGCAAAACATGAGCCAGCTTGCCAGTAGTTTGTCTGCACTGTCAGTTCAGAGAGAAATTGTAAATGATTCTGATGCCGAGGACGAGATCATAAAGAAAAAATAGAAAATGTGTGTTGTTCCTGTATAAATTGTCGTATTATTGTCTTTATTTCCTTGTGTTTACTTCTTTACGAAAAGAAGTGGGGAGCGTGCGATATTGTCTAGCAGCGTGTATATACCATGAGCTGCGAGTGGTAGTATTCAGAGAATAAATTGGCTAATTAAAACTGATGACTAATACTAATAGGGAGACGGTCCTATTTTCGATACATCGCAGCTACAGATGTGGCCGCCTTCACCGCATCGTCGAGTATTGCCACACCAACGTCACGCCAATATCACCGGCGCCGGGATGCTACGGCGCGTGCGGATCCCACCTGCCCTGCTCATGCCAATGCGGACGAGGACCTGGGTGACTACATTGACATAAGGATCTGGAGCCGGAGGACATCAAGATCGACTCCGTGCCAGAGACACCGGCAGAAGCTGTAGCACAGTTGGAACAGCTTAACATCAAATATACCGGCGCCCGCAAATCGTTATGCGTTGCTTTATTATTGTTACCAATAAAATCTTATGCTTACTCAAATGTCAAGACGACAGCTAACTTAGCAGCTTAGCAGCTTGGGTCGAGAAGAAGTTGGTTTTGCATCTGCTATGTGGCAGATAAAAGTAAATGTAGTGTAATTAGTGTACGTACGGCTTACCGATATCCGCAGTACTTCGAAGTACTGGATGTAGGACATCTTTCAACAATACCTCCACAAAGATTCCAAAGCGGGCTGACAATGGAACATGCAAAGTAGAAGTTTCTACTGAATGTAACTGAATGAAAACTTTCTGGGTAAAGAAACTCGTGACGACAAACTGTTGAAGCCGGACCTCTTTTACACACAGAAGACAAGGAGCACGTTTTCGCATTACTAAGCAGTTTGCGAAATGCGGCAAGTTGCAGCACAGCGATAGAGCTGAGCACTCTCAGTCCGACTCAGGGTTGCTACGCGATTGAACAAAAAGGTAAACAACAGTGATTTTCGGGCTCGTTACACATATCATAGGCCGCCTGCGGGCTTTCATTTGCTCCACGTCAGAGTCCGCTTCGTTCGAACTTCAAGAATTCGCGGGGCTTGTCTGCACGCATGAAGTTTTTATGCGTGCTTCAACCCGCTGGATAAGAACCGCTGCAGTACGATGAGTCTAAAATTTGGCCAGTAAGTGCGAAAAAGTTGGATGTGTACAGACAAGCCCTGTAATTGTTTGAGCGAAGCGAAGTCTGGATCTTTACCGAGAAATCTTAGAAAATTGGTTATACCTTTTTGGCGATCTATGGGTGATCCGTTACAAGCTGTATCTGTGTTATCCGATCTTTGGCTGTGTAGAGCGACTGCGTCAAGCAGTTGTAGCGATGTAGAAGTCAACATTTTTATTTTGCGTATAGATGTACCTTTACATTGGTGTTTTACCTCAAACTGGTCTATCCTAATTGCATTGGTAATAAACAATCTTGCTCAGGATTTTCTAAAGCAGCTCTTTTTACTTCAATTTTTCTTGGCAAAACCACACTGCAGAGCGATCGAAGCCGAATGAATAAGACACACTGAATGCATGAAAACGTCAAATGATGCCAAAAATAAAACTGGAAATCAGTAAAATTAATACCATGCAGTATTGTAAGATTAGTACCGTGCCTAAGAAAGCTGCAGTCATTTAGCGGCAGTTTTAAAATTTTTCTTTGGTAACGACATATCCTGCCGGCCAGTAGTTGATCCAGTGACAGATTTCCCCTTCATACTTTTTTGCACCGACGGCCTCGAGACCCGCGCACGACTCCAGATTAAATTTCCTGGCCGTCGCCCAGACGTGTACCTCTCCACTGTCACGCAGCTTCTTCAGTAGCGCCCGCACTACCAGCTGATAGAAGCCACGCTTCCGGTAGTCGGGGTGGACGTAGGCAGCGCCCACGACGCCCTCCGATTTGTAGAGGCAGTAGGCCACCGGCGTGGTGGACCCATTGCAGAATAGCGCTGCGCTGGGGAAATTATGTTCCAGCATGTAACGGAAGCATTTGGCGTTGTTGACGGGGTGACCGTAGTTCCGGTCATGAGCAACCTGCTCGGCGTGCTCTGGGGCCAAATGGCCTAGTCGGAAGCCCGGTGGAATATCAAATCTATGATATGATACGCAAATAACGCAGTATTCCTTAGGAAAGTTTTAAACCAGCTACTTACGCGAGATCCAGATTGGTCAAATCGAAGGAATATGCGCACTCCCCGGTGGGGTAGCCCTCGTGTGAGCTGAGGTGGTCGAAATGGCCTCCATGAAAGGTCCGCTGCTCCTTTACCAGGACGAGGTGATCCGGCTCGAATAAATCTGTCAGTAATTTGTGTCAGTAACTGACGCGGACGGCCGCAAATAGTCTTGTGGTAGTTCAAAGTTACCGGCAAACAAAATGTCCTGGGACCAGTCAAGCGTGTCCGGCTCGGTAAACAACATCGCACGAAATGCTATGGCATTTGTAAAATAAACAAACACTGTGTAGCCGTTCATGAAGGGCACACTGTCCTTGGCGTCTTTCTTCGGCCGGCATATGCAGACGGAGACGTTGGGAAATTCATCGACAATAAACTCAATGCCGGGCCAGGCATAGCGCTGGCGAAGGGTATTCCGCACCATATGGTACATCTAGACATGCCGCTGTTATTGTTTTGATCAAAAAAGAAATGACGCAAAAAAAATATTTACCGATAAACTGCGCGGGAAAGCCGTCTCTAGCATTGGGAGCAACTGCCCGAGTTCCGCTGGACTGAGCACTTTCATTGCGGAAGTGGGCAACTGAGTACAGAAGCGTAAACGACGGCGTTCCGGTAAATAGTATGGAACTAAAAATGTCGTGCCTGTTAAGAGTACGTATGTTGCTGCAAGCCTAGTTTATGCCAGCGTTATATCGCATATTCTACGTCTCAGCTGTCGAAAAGGCATTATCGGATGTAACCTTTGAAACAGATGTCTTATGCAGCGATTAGGAAAATCACTAGATTGAGATAAGAAGATTTCAAGCCGAGTTAGCCGACATACAGTGCTGATTGCTGAACGGAGGCTAGGTACAAGGCATCGTATTTTTATGCGGAACTTACTTTATTTGTAAAATTACGTAACACCGCTGGCGCAAGAATGACTACTGTTGTTAAAACACAGTATGCGGAATGTTGTTTATTTGGCCATAGCCCGGGGAACAAATTGTAGACTAATTGTAGACAAAATGCGGAATTGTAGACTTTTGATTCTCATGCGTCTCTTGTAAGAACACGGTTAAGTACTGACAAGGGAGCTTTCTTGAGTCCCAAATTCAGAGAAATCCTAGACTTTCTACAGAGTATACGGACACAAAACCTCTGTCCTCTGTATGCGGACACAAAACAACTAAATCAACATTAAAAAAATCGTTAAGACTGCTGGCAAGCAGTTGGGCCCACTGGGTATAATTTTCGGCTAAATGACGCATAAACAGGCAGTATAACCAACCATGTAAGCAAGAGATAATGTTAGCAAACAGATAGTGACATCGCAATCTCCACACTGTTACCTGTTAGCCTCAATGTTTTATCGGCCGTATTCTTTCACGCCGTTTTATTACTAAGGTTTGCTGCCATTTTAGCCGAAGTTCAGGCCTTAACAGAATATAGCCGGCGGTTCTAGCGAAATGAAAATTTGCTAATGGTGTTGCCATACTATAAAAGGTGAAACTACAGAAGCACCAGTACATTTCAAGACGCTTGACTATTCTGTTCACATCCAGGGCAGTCTGTCATTTTCTGATTCGCGCGGAGCACTACAGTACTCTTCGAATACTGTCAAAGCCGCGTAAAACAGATAACCTGACGTTAGTATGATATGAGGCATGGTAACGAATACGACAGCGGCATGTACGACCCACCGTAAGCTAAAACTCCAACGACACGCAGGACATAAGTTAGAAAAAGAATTAGTATGGCAGTGCTATATTAAGCAATCTCGTGTGAGTTAATTAAGATGCTAGTTACAAAAAGGTAGTTACAAACTTACAATGTCTGCCGGGTTGTCGAGCGACGATGTGGGTTTGGCCTTACAGTAACGCTAAGATGGAACATGTTATAAAGATCCCGGAAAGTCGGAAACAAGCTACAAGAGCAAAAAGCCGCTGATGAGCAAATTTATAAGGACAAGAGGTGAGTCATAGACAAGCAGCTGCTCCAGGGGGTTGGGAAGGTGTTGGGAAGGGTGCTCCTCGACGAAGCACCGCTCCACACGTCCCTACTGGAAGGTGCCAGATAGGCTACGGCCTATCGAAGGAACGCTGAACTCTGAGACAACGGGAATCTTTATTAATATAAAGAGGAGCGACTGATCTGGAAGAGTATCTTCCAGAGAAACATATGAGCACCTGAAAATACGTCTGCCTGCCAAACGTACAGCCGCTGACTGACACAATCTACGGCTCACACACGAGCCGATCCACAGACTCCTGAGGGTGGCTGCGACATCCCTCGCATGCCTCTGGGAGGGAGGCCGAGCTCCTGCGAGGAAACAAGGACATCCGGGGAACGGTGTGCGATGGTGGATGTCCATGGATGTCTGCTGCTTTGAATAAACTAATCACGCATAGTAACATTTTAACACAAACATGAAATGGTGCCCGCTGAGAAAGAACATAAATCAAACATTACTGTACTACATCACACGAATGAATGATAACTGCTGCTGATTCTTGTAGTGATGTCCATGGGAGGAAATGCTGAATTCCATGGTTGAACCACTTGCAAAAAATGCTGTGCTGAACAGTTCTGAACAGGAAACTGAGATAATAATGGATCTACGAGAGATGCGTCCACCTCTGAGATACCATCAGTACATGTGTGTGCCGTGTCGGGAAGTGCATCCGACAAAATTGTGTGCTGCGCCAGGAAGTGCTTCTGGCAATGTGCCTCAGGATTATAAACACGTGTGCGCTCAGGAAAATCAATGCCGTCAGGAAGTGCCTCTGACGTTGAGGAAATAACACCGGGAAATGCCTCAGATGCGGCCATGTGGACCTGACAGACTGCGCGATTACATGAGATAATTGCAAGACTGAACGTAAGATACATTTGTTGAATGTATCGACTGAGGAATGAATGAATCTCGGTGCTCGACCGGTGCCTCTGGTACTGGGAGAGACAGTGACCGATGCTGCACAAGTAATGACTGCTGGGGATAAGTAATCATCCCAGAACACGACATGTTTGGGGGCAGAATACCATACATTGTATATACTGGGCCACGAGCTCTGCAGCTGCTGAGATTCTGTTGCTGACTGTTGCGTTGTCTCACAATGACATCCTGCTTCTGGTTGCTGCTAAATTTCTGCGATAGACATGGTTCTGGTTCCACTGCGCCGAACTCATCAACTGTCGCGAAATACCGCCGATTACCGCGCCAACGATTGCACAAATAAACGGGGTTATCAAGTTTAGGAACCTGCTTCAATCTGCAGTGGGCAAAAACATGACCAAATACTTCGCAATGTGCACAATACTGTAAATGAGACGGCATTCTGTAATCAGTCCGATGCGACTGGATGCGAGAAGGTTTTTTTTGCTGATATCGGGACTGATTATGATACTGACCGTGAGATGGTTCCGCGCGGTTTTGAGATAGTACAGAGAAACGATTTCGAACGTACGTTGTTCGGGCAACGGGAATATTAACATCTCGAATTCGGTTAGCGTCTGCACTTTTTGTTGTGCAATTGCGATCACTAACCATAATTTGACGAATATTAATGTCGGCATCTTGGAAAACAAGAATTTCTTGCTCATGTTGCGGCTGGTGTTGATCGGCAACTGATTTCAACTCGTTTTTATTTTCGCTCAAACCTCCTTCAAGTAAGCGGAGAACCGGTCCAGTGAGATCTGAATTCTTAACTGAGTCATCCTTATCGCTACGTCCATTACCGTGCTGAAACTCAATGATGACCGATTGTAACTGCTCCAGCTGCATCATTAGCTCTGCATTTGCTTTTTCCAAATTTCTCCTACTGTCTGCTAGTTCTTGATTTTCTGTCCGCATGTCGCTACATTTCTGGTTGTAATCTTCGAGCGACTGAAATGATAGTTCCTGAGTATATTTGTTGACAATCAACAGTTTATCGCGCAGATCAGTTGCTTCCTGCATTTCCGTTAATTCATCCTGCATATCCGCTAACTGCTGTCGAAAGACTGTTTCCGAACACTTCAGTTTGTCTTTCAAATCTAAAATCCGTTCAACCAATACGTTTTGCTCGGCTTGGTGCATTTCGCATTGTATCGTGCACTGATGAGAGCTGAGATATTCAACATCCTGCTGTGCAAGGGAAGCAAAACTTGACTTCTGAAACTGAACAATCGCGGATAGGTCTTTCCTTCTTGGCTTCCGAACAGGAAACACTTCCTGTGGCTGAGATATTTCTGTTTCTGAATCAGATTCACTGAATTCCATACTGACTGGAGACGCAAAAGGCGAACAAACATCGGAATTTTCTGCTGAATTTGCCATATATAAATCGGCACTGCATACTGATTCCGAAACACTGCCAAGTCTTGATCGAGATACTTGCGCATATTGAGATAATTGTGCAGGCTGAGATAATCGAAACAGAAACGGGATAGCCTTCTTCAAAACATCCATTGCGCACTGACGTTTTTTCAGCAATTACGAAAATCGCGTGCTAAATATTCTTCAGTTTCACAACGAAAACTGACGAAACCATGCAGTAAATCATTGAAACATTCCGCTTGCACGACACGATTAAACCAAATTTCGCTACAGAAATATTAGCTGAAAAAATTCGCAAACTGACTCTCGAAACTAAATATTCACGAAGGCGTCCAATTTACGTCGAATTATTTGCGAAATGTCAAACGCGCAGTGAATCCACACCAGGAAATGATTTTCCGATTTTAGCAGTTTGCCACTGCTCCTACCTCAGTGATTAATCCTCCACATGTGCTTGACAACAAGCAAAACAATCAGGAAACTTTGGCAATACAGATGTGTAGAGTAACTGGGATGAACACGGGATAATACAATCCAGCAGTACAGTACCAACAGGTTCCAGACATACAGAATGATGAAATCCCAACGACACTCTAATTACCGCGCAATACAGAGAAACGAACCAGGAAGTCAACCACACAACACACAGATATACAGGGACTACACGTGATCCGCAGAAATCATTCACCACAGCTTACGCGAAAACACACCGATCCTTCCTCCAAGCTCGGTTGGCCAGAGACGACCTGTAAACAGGTGCCCCACTTGCCTGAGATAATAACCGTCTCACAAGTGAGAACGGTTAAGCTGGAGAAGAAGGGGATGCGAAGCTGGGTAGGATTGATGTCGGGGAGATTATTCGGGGATTTGTTTGGCGAAAATAATAGGGCGCAGTTCACGATATCCAGAACAACCAACATACAGCTGACAGTGCTCAATACAGGATGAGATAGGATGCGCTGCAATTACAAAGTGAATTCTCGATAAATGCAGATTCTGAGCTCCAGAAGTCAGATGAATCTTGACGCTCTGCTACCATGCCAGATAGGCTACGGCCTACCGAAGGAACGCTGAACACTCTGACAACGCGAATCTTTATTAATATAAAGAGGAGCGACTGATCTGGAAGAGTATCTTCCAGAGAAACATATGAGCACCTGAACATACGTCTGCCTGCCAAACGTACAGCCGCTGACTGACACAATCTACGGCTCACACACGAGCCGAGCCACAGACTCCTGAGGGTGGCTGCGACATCCCTCGCAAAGGCAAAGAAAAGCGCGAGCAGACCATCGCGGTGATACAGCACCCGGAGCACCTTGGAGGAAGTTGGTTCCACCTACCGGCGACAACAGTCCTTTTACTGATAAAACCGATCGTGGACACAACCTCCCGCGTTCGAGAGATTACGATACAACACCCATCAAAGCAACGAAACAAGATAAAATAAACCGGATTGAGGCATACCACATCGAATTCATTGTACAACGAATTTTAGAAAATCCAAGAAAATCTAAGTATAAATGAACTTCCGTAAACAAAGTACCCATTTTGTTTACGGTAGTTTTACATTACTCATATTTTTGTTATTTTAATTTATGTTTTCTACGTATACAGTATACATAGCGATGCTGACCGTAAACTTCTAAGCGCCTTTCGTCTGTCTAAATGGTTTTCCTGATCTCGTGCGCGTCTACGGCGATATGTCTTTTTACTGCAAAGCGACGTGTGACGCACTGGACAACAAGGGATTCTCGATTACAGTCGTTTCAAGGGGAGTACTGAAGCCCGCTCCGAAAACGTTGACCAAGCCCGAGCCGATATTCCGTTCTACAACGTTCCGTCGCAAAGATCCGCGGACACATACAACCTCATGAACCATGCGACGACAGTAGAGCAGCAGAACGGAAGCATTAACGCAAGATCAAAAGTATCACCAATCTGACGACCTCTGAGCAACAAATTGTCGCCTACACAAAAATCTTCATGCAAGGAAAAAAATGTGACTTGTCGCTGGTGATGGGACCGATAGAGTGATGAACATGCTCCGCATCACTTCAAGAGGCCTTGAAAACGTAGGTTTGACAAGAAAAATTGGCGGAGAAAAGAGATGAACACCAACCGTGTGCAGAAAATGGGATACTAAATTACAGTGTGTACTACAAATCCCGACGGATTCGGCCCTTTTCAAGTGGTTTTATGTCCAAAAAGACCTAATCCTCTCTGATTATATCCCACAGCTCAGACATTATTGATGACAGAACTAAACTGACTGAACTGCCGATGACAATCTGTATCAGTCGAATCTGTTCGTCTAAGACGTTGTTATCAGCTTTACGCATTATTACCTCCTGCGCACCGTACTCATTCGAGTGGCTCCACCTGTCCTTCAATGGCCCAAGATCCCTGTTGAGAACAACATATCCACGGCAATATTCGAATGAACCACGCCGCCGCGGTATAATTCCGATGATAGAACAGGAATCGACGACTGCAATCGTCACAAAGAATTCCGTATCGCCGTTGGACAAGCAGGCCGTTCATTCGTCGACGTGTTTGCCATACGCGCGGTCTCCATACGATGGGTATTGGATGGGCGCGTGTCTTAGCGGATTGCAGCTGACCCTGGACGGCCTCGATGACGGCCGGGAGAGACCGAGTGTGTTGTTCTCGTCATTCTACGAAATGTTGTATTTTCCTCTATGCCGTTGACAAAGTATTTCTATTGCCAATATGTGTTAGAACGTTATACACTAAGCCAGTTGTCTTTTGACCAGATACGAGTCGGTTCTATTCTGTGCCTATCATTAAACACATTACTAAACAATACATCACATCGAAGACGAGGTAGTTCTTGGAGGAACACTGCAATACACAATCCCGTACAGCAATTAAATTCACGGTCCAGTGAGCCTACTGTACCGCCAAGTGCCCAAAAAAGCCGGCCTCGTCCCGCATAGATATGAGAGCGGTATGCCCAGTTATGGATATTATTTGCCTCCCTTGTGCACTTCCTCATTTCGGAATAATCTCAACAGTCCCATACACGCCTCGCTAATAACGCATAGAGATCTATTCCCCCCTCACACAATAAGACGTCTAATTTGCGTTGAAAAAAAACCTCCAGGAGGGATCTGGGCAAATATTGTGTACCGTACAGGTCGTGGTTACGAAGGTTGTTCGAGAAGTTGGTCATGGTGTTTTGTAGTATACATAATTACCTTAGCAACGTTTACGAATGATTGTGATGTTCCGAATGTGAGACCGAGTTAGCTGAGATAAAAGGAGCTACCGATCGGCAGTATTAAAGATACAAGAGATTACACATACTATGTACTCGTACATTGGCGTGAAGGATTTGGTTTTAATTACTCATTAATTACTACTCCCATTTGTCCTTGAATATCTCATTACAGACCAAGTTGCCACACCGCATTTTGTACATTTTCTGATCGGCCTGTGCAAGCATGACCATGATGTCGATGCAAATAGGCGCTTCTCTATAATATCCAGCTTCAACTATGATTTTTACGTGCATTCGTAAGCTCTGGAGTTTACTCAAACGACTTTGTGCTGACATATGTATAGGCAATGTCTTATGATAATTGCCGTAGACTGGGCAGTGACCTTTGTGCTGACAGGACTACCTATACTGCTGATCACTGATTCACCCCTACAAATAAATGCTTACTAGTTTTCTGCACCTGAAAAAGTCAGGAACGATTTAATATTGCACACGAGGTACTGCAGCACTCGTACATCGTGTGCAGTGTTAAATCGGTTTTGACTTTTCTAGGTGCAGAAAATAAAATCACAGCATATAAAAGCCTTTCATTTTGTACGTGTTTCCTTTTTTTAAATATTATATAAGTATCGGAATATTCCTTCCAGAATGTCCGTGTCCAGCAAGCATACGACATTAGGCACACCTTCACGCGTTTAGAAATTATCTCCACGTAGGGGCTACCGAGCAGTATCTCAACTATCCACTACATTGTTGCTACATGCTACATGCTAAACGCTACAAGAATGAGCACATGCTGTTCGAAACGATAACTGAGCTGCCCGCGCGATAAAACTAGCTTCTATGTTGCCAAAAAAGGAGTGGTGGTGTGTCGTGACAGAAGTTCACCCAGATAAACCACAGAGCAAGTTCGCAAATCAAAATTGAAAAAATGCAGTAGATCAAGTCAACGTCTGAATGATCTTTAAAGCAAAACTAACATTTACACTCGCCCAACATGAATTTAAAAGAGTTGTTTAGACAAAGATACTGCAATACTCTTTACTTTACAGCAAAATGTTTACATTCTGTAGTAACACACATTTCCGAACGGTACGTGGTGTGCACGGAAATCATAATTTGACAATGGTCGCTGAGCAACTGAACGCCCCGTAATTTATCAAACGCTGACGAAGACAACGGACATTTTGTATGACTCCAGTCTAGACTGTCCAGCGATGTAACTGTTGCGTAAGCGGTACACGCAGTCTTTTAGAAATCAACAGAAAACAAAAGGGTGTGCCACTGCAAAATTGTGCAGAATTTGGTGGGTTTTTCGTAGCTATGCACTACCAAACAAAGGTAGTGAAGATTCTGTACAGGCACAGCGGCTCAGGCGTGTGCGTACATCATCCTTATGAATGCACGTACTTAAGTAATGCAACACCTACACGGGTGATGAAGGCCGAAGTGATGAAAGACGCCAGCTTTTTCCTTAATTGCCAGTTTGAATGGACGTTGCATAAGGCCCAGCTCGGCGTCCGGCCTCGCTGGGCACACGGAGAATTGTTTGGAATGGGGCACGTGTGGACCTCGAAATACCAGAAGTAAAAGTATTTTTAAGGGTAATCCTAAATTAGCTATTTTTTATGGCTAGAAAAACCCGTTTACTGGGTTAAACTTGACATATTTTGAACATTATAATTTGAAATGCTTGTGCTGACACAGTGCAGTTCGGGGCTAAAATGAAAGTAATTGCGTACATCAGATAAGTAAGTCCTTTGATTCTTAAAAGAATAAGATTATGTGTAAATTTCCAGATACACCAAGATGCTCTCTCGGTGCCTCAACCTATTGCTAACTGTGGAAGATATTTGCTGAATCAACATTCAAAGCGCGGTCATACTTGTAATATCAGGCGACCCTTATGTTTCGGTGTTGTACAATTCTCCAGGTAAAGCTAACGAAAAGTAAACATTATTTGTAGATAAACGCTAATTTTATAAACTAACACTATTAATAAGGTAATTGGTGCACACAGTGTGCTGCGCTCTAGTGCGCTGCTACGCAGCTTTAAAGTTGACATCCTGTTTACCGCTCTGGGCTGCACTTTCATACGCAATTGGTGATGCTGTAGGCTTATGAGTTTTTGTGATTAAATAGCAACAAAACTATTACAAAATTAATAATTCAAACTGCCAAACAAATAGCGTTGTTAGTCATGTGAGCCCTGCTCGGAGCGGTCGCAGACGGCTGAGGCATTTGAGCATTACAAATACGTTATATAACCCGAACGCGCCTTCTGGTGCATGTTACTGCACGAGCTGTAGCGCTGCCGTACAAAGGGACAACGATGTTGTTTTTAAATATCGGAAATACAGCAATTTTGGAAACTGAGAAACAGTTTATTCTTTGAAGTGGATTACCCTGATAAATTTGCGGCCTTGGAATAATTGCAAGCTACTGTACGCGCTCGAATAAAGGACACGATAAATTTCTGCATACAACACCCTACCTGGGCGGGCAGTTTCATGTGTGCGTGCAGGCAGGGTGGGAAAAGTTGACGCGCATGGTTCCGAATATACCGCTCTGTATGTCATTTCATCAAGCGCGTACAGTACTGTACTTTTGACCAATGCTATGGCATATTATGATATTTTTTAACGTGCCTCGCAATATGCGCCATTCCCCCTAATGCTAGATCACTGCGGGGGTGGTCAGACGTTTGCGGTTTTTCAAGTAAAATTTTCTCTGAATTTTAAAAAATTCCTTAACTTTGTTTTTTCGAAGACGATAGGGCGATCGCTTCGTACGACAGCGCTACTCTTCCAGAAGTATCGCATTGCATCCGGTGCGTATGGCAGCTTATTGTGGCTAATTACTGTCACGTACGTATGAAGCGTTCGATTTTCGAACCGAGTCAAGCGTATCCTGGAAGTGGTTCGATTGAGGCTGCAGCATATGCTACGTTCTTAACAGCACGCCTGATATGCAACCCACCCCCGCAGTACTTTAGCATTGGGGAGAATAGGAGCATCTCCCGAGACACGTAAAAAAATAGCATAAGCTATGGCCTCAGTTGAAGTAAAGTACTGCACGCGCTCAATGAAATGACACACAGAGCAGTATATTCGGAACCATGCGCGTCGACTTTTCCTACTCTGCCTATGCGCACACATAAAAATGCCAGTCCAGCTAGGGTGTTCTATCCGGGCGGGCAGTTGTTTGTGTCCTTTCAGCGAGCGCGTACGGTAGCTTATATTCGTACTCGCATCGCTCCGTTTCCCCGAAGTGATCTCTGCCAGCCCTGAACAATTTTCGATGTGCGAAGAGTTAAAAAAACAATAAAAAGGCGGCAGGTTTGCAATGGGAGTTTCGGTATAAACATAACGTTCTTTTCAGTTATCAAAAATTTTTGAAATTCCGTTTTTTAAAAACGACATGAGGATCCCTTCGTACGGCAGCGCTTCTACTCGTGCAGTAATATGCTGCATACAGCGCGTTCTTCAGTGTCCTGTTACGTACTAGCGGACCAGTGATACTCGATTAGCGCAACATTTTGCGACCACTTCGGGGATGGCTCACATGACTAACAATGCTTTCCTTGGAAGTTTTCGAGCGTTTTCAACGGGATTGTATAATTTTCAGGATTGTTTGCTGTCAGGTCAGAAAGCTCATAAGCCTACAGCATCACCAGCGGTGTAACATCACACTGAGTAAAACATAAACTTAATTTATCGTTATTGTTAATTTATAATAATGTTTATTTATAAATAATGGTTTTGTTTGTTAGCTTCGCCTGGGACAATACATAGAACTTCGAATCATAAGGGTCAACTAACATTATCTGTATGCTAGTCTGCATGTATGACAGTGCTCTGAATGCCGATTCCGAAAATTTTTTTAATAATTAGCAGTATGTTGGTTAAGGTGACGGTGAAGACTATTAGGTACCTTCAGATACATCCTTTTAACTGTTTAGGGATCAACATTATCACCAAATAAGGGTTCCGGTGGATGCTCAGAAGATTTAGCTACGCCGCAATGTGCTTTGATCAATTGCAGTGCTACCGGTTAAGCGGTAAACAACAAAACAACAATCGCCCGTACTATTACAATGGTTCAGAATCTGAACACCCCCTAGAGAGCACTTATGTA
>JAQGAU010002498.1:0-15343 GCA_034698045.1 Paramacrobiotus richtersi
TTAAACGAGATTTATTTGTTGTGATGTTTACGGCGGTGGCTTTAATGCCACCGTCTTTATTTGTTTGTATGCACAACGTACAGAACTGCTAATAAAAAAATTGAGAGCAAAAAAAAAGTCCTGAAGCGTCACGAGGCACTGCGTCAACGCACTCTACGGAAGAGCTGAACTTTAGTTAGGTCAACAAAGCTTATTCACGTAAATCATGCTCACAGCTTTGTTCTTGGCGTCCGTGTTTATAATCAGCATCAGTATAAGGTCAATCGCCCTCTCTTCTGTTGTCGTGGCTTTGGGGACGCGGACTGGCGCCGAAGGGTTGACGTCGACGGTTTCGCTTGGTTGTGGTGCAGAATGGCCTGGTTGTTGATAAGGCTGTGGTGTACCACCGGTTGCGCGATTAGTCGGCGTTTCTACAGCTTTTATACTGGAGGCGGGTGCAACTGGCAGTTCCTTGGCGCTGCTCTGCAGAATGCAAGACGTTTTCTGTGTCAGAGTTCGTATGCGGGCCGATACGAATCCGGCAGCAACAACTTTCTTGAGATGCTCGAAAACAGCTCTTACTTGAATCTAGAACAATTACAATATTCACCGCAATACGGTTTTGTGGGAAATTCCGAGCGATGAAGCTTCACTACACTGTAAAGCCAAGGTCATTCTCATACCGATTTAATCGTGTCTGTATGAGTCTGTGAAAGTTACCTCGTACTCTACGTCCAGTGCGCAGTTTTGCAGTATCCAGCAAATGCTTTCAATCTTTGTAGCGTCTGCATTATACAGATCGTCCTTGTCGGGCAAGAGTTTCCCCAAACAATGTAGCATTATGCGGTCTGGTATGAAATTCACTTTGTGCAGCTCCGAAATAAATCTGCAGAGGTCGAGTGATTCAACCTCAAACCTGACCAAAACTCGTTAAACAAAATCCAAACTTTTTGTTTTTCTCGTAGAACTCCGGCACTTATCGATACAGTTGTACACGGAATACTCATCAATTACCGAGTGATTCTTATCATCTCCGAGCGCTTGTCCGCTGTTGCATTCCCAGGCGTACCAACCGCCAAATTTTCAAACGTTTTTTGAGTTTCCGTAAGAAGAACACTACGAAAGCGTAATAAAGCTTTACTGCATTCACTTTCCGTTACCTCGACGTTCTGAATATCGCGGCACATTCTGGCATAAAGTGCCGCTTTGCCGGGCTTTTGCAAGGCCTGCAAATGTCTTAGTGTCAGATATTGTACATGTTAAACTTTCTCGCCCATCCCGGTGGACCAAAGTACAATCATAATTCACCAGTGTGCGATTCGTTTCAGTAACGCACACTTTTCCAAAGAGAACGTTACAGAAGTCACTAATGGAGCGTACCTTCGTAATAATCAGTGCCGATGTCACTTCTAGCCGATGTTGTGACGCCGCGAGTGGAATATTGTCAATGATTTCTTTGATCTGAGTGTCGTAGTTCGTTTCCGCCATGTCATTGAGCACAGTTCGTAATCTGTGAACGACTTTCTGCAACATCAAGGCAGCTGGGTTGCTGTAGAACAAACTTGTGACTTAAACCGAAAAGTCAATTAAAGTTTGACGGACTCTACTATGGCGCGTTATTTGTAGTTTTTGTTAAGTCTTGCTGGCGGCCGCGGTCTGAGCTGGTAAAGCCAAAGGGGATGCGGTACTTCGATAGTAGCTTATTGAACAGCTACAATAACAACACACAGGCCGGTGGATTACATTGCTTCTCATAACGTAGCTAATCGGCTTCATGCGAGAAATCACGTGCGTTGTGAAACCGTGGCGAAATGGCTACGCGCGAGAGGCCTCGCGCGAGAGCTACGAAACTAAGAAGCTGAACCAAGAACCTAAACCAAGAACCGAAGAATAGAAAGCAAGAAACTGAACCAAGTAGCTAAACCAAGAAACTAAAAGAATATAAACTAAGAAGCTGAATTAAGAAATCGAAACCTGGAAACTAAGAACTAAACCAAGAAGACAAACTAAGAAATTGGTACAAAGAGGTAAAGAAGGTTAACTAAGAAGCTAAAGCAAGAAAGTAAAACTTAACAACTAAGAAAATAAACCAAGAAGAAATTTAGAAGCAAAGAAGCAGAACTGAGAAATTAACACCAAGAAACTGAGAAGGTAATTCCGGGGAGCTAAACTTAGAAACTAACACGAAGGAAATAGAAAAGTCCAATAGGAAGCTTACAAAGTACCAAAATTACAGATCTCGCGCGTAGCCAATTCGCGACTCTTTTGCTTTGCGCGAGAAATCCCGCGCGCGTAGCTGTTTAACTACGCGCGAGAGCACTCTCGCGCGTAGGTACTTCGAAAAATTAGCGTAGCCACTTTGTTAAATTTATACGGCCGAAGTATTGCTTTTTTTTCAAAGGACTGATGCACATGGATGGAAAGCGGTTTACTCGTATAATAACCTGCCCCTGCAGGAGTTACAAACCCCGATCTACCAAGAATTTCGTCGTAAATCCATCCTTTTCAAACTTGCAAATTCGGGATAAAATCGCAGATACAATACGTATAGGGATTGTTTTGGACAAAAACTAGCTATATAGCCTTTTAAAATTTTTCTAAAGTTTTGAAATAACTACAATGTTGAAACTACAGGTCACTCGCCTGAATGCTGGTAAATACATAATTATACTGCAACAGATACGGATTATTACTCGAGCAGATTTAAGCTCTTTCAGTATAGTAAAATTTATTCTTTATACAGCAGTACCTCGTCGGTTTCTGTTCCGGAGGGTGGGATTTGCACGCTCCTCTGTAGATTTAACGGAGACTGCAAGGCGGCTTGAACTCCGCTTGCCCGGTTGTCTGACGAGGTAGGCTGTTCTGAAGGCAGCGCTTTTGCTTTTGCGCTCTTTTTTGGTGCCATTCTGAACAGTGGTGAACAAGTTTTGGAAAACACTTCTGCAGGATCTGACGAGACTTTTTATTAGACCGCTCACTGCAAACGGACGATATTGCTATCCGACACCGAGCGAACTAGGTCTATACCGTAGTTGACTAGTAGTTGGTTTACTTGGTTGTCGCGTAGATAAGAATAATATGTTTCCGTTCATAAGCTAACCGTTTTGTGGATATAAATGTTATCAGGTGGAAACTTGAACTATTTCACGTACCCGATAAGAGCTGATCGTCATTATGCTGAAATTACTGATTGTGAAACACCGATATACATAACTGGGAGAATGATTTGCAAACCATGTGGAACCAGCTTGCAGATTTTTGGAAGTGGACTTTCGAATACAATCACGAGCAAATATTGCAGGAAACGAAGGTTGCGGCCCGATCATTGTTTGTTCTTCTTCGAATATATTGCCAATTTTTTACAATCATCAAATTGTGTAAGTACGAACTTTACCCTTCCAAAAAATTCGATGTATCTTGAGTAAAACTGCCTCTGAATAACACATATGTATGCAATGATACGACTAGCTAGTTACGAACGCGTTTCGCGGACTTTTGCTCGATATAAAATTTGCGTACATGTGTTCATGACTTCATGTACTGTACGACAGGCTGGTCTCCGTTACTACAGATAGACTTTTTGTAGGTGTTTACAGCTGCATTTTCGAACGGTAAACAAGATCACATCAAGGTCAGTTTGCATCAGATTGAACGTATTCCAACATCATCTGATAATGAACTATATCTTTGTTGGTTTGCTGTTTTAAACAGCCGAACGTTTTGAGCCGGCAGTTCCAAGGCAAGCACACTACTTGTACCTCGAGGTACGTATAGTATAAGGCTGATCTCTCTTCATTATTGTCAGCTGAATACCGGCGCATACCGCCGCATATCTTCTTTACGAATCTAATTTCTTGAGACTCGTAGCCTTGGAAAGACAGAAAGGAGCGTTTTGCAGCCGCGCCAACCAATGTTAAAAGCCCAAATTTTAAACAGCTTGTTCTTTCTCTGCTATCCCCGACTCTCTACATCGAATCTGCTACATCTACAATTTAATTACCTTTCTGCAGCCACTTTTCCACGAAAATTTCTGCACTGGAAAAATGCATTCAAAAATATACCTACGCGTTTTCAGCCTGTTTATTGTTGGTCAATTTGGATCGGCCCAGCAGGCACGACTAACGCTCCAGACATGATTGTATAGTCGGGAGACTAGAGATCTCAGGTGCGATCGCAACAACATAGCCCTTCCCTAAAATTTCAATGTCGGGAGTTTCCTCAGCGACATCGTCGAAACTGGACTGTTTTGCGTAGTGTGGCGGCCATCCGATCCTTGCTGTAATGTGATGAAGACGTTTCAGCCGTTTCCTCCTCTGCTAAACCTGACTTCGGTACGTCTGTTTGGATTTAAAGGAGACGGCGAGGGAGGTTTCCCTGTAAACCAGCTACTTACCAACGTAAAACAGCACATCGAAAGCCTCGATGTTGACTATTGCAATTGCAAGCTCGGTGTCCTTGACCGAGAAATTCTGGCTGGATTTGTTGCGCTAAAATCACTCACTGTGAGTTTTAGTATCGAATCCGTTGTTCTGGACGCGTTCCAATCTCTCCCTGCTTTACGTGATATCAGTCTTTCCTTTAATCGCATTCAAGAATTCGATTGGTCAGCTCTGCAGCCAGTGGCTGACACGCTGGTAAGTTTACACGTCGACACGCATAAGTCTGATTTAATCCTCCAGACCATAATCAATGATATGTCATGAGCTGTTGTCATCGCGCCGTGATGTACTTAGTCATTTACCAGGGACGTTGTTTACTTGGGAGTTTAGTCTTTCGGCTATCGGGAAGCGTTGGTACGATTTTATAAATTTCAAAAAATCAACAATTTCCAACAGCCCCTTCTAAAATGGTTTGGCTACTGTAGTGGTATAATAATAAGAATAAGAACTGGTCTCTCCGTAGTTGATTACATGAACCGCTCCTGTCGGCCTAGATTCACTTCGCGATGCGCTCCCAGAATCCGAAACTGCAGAAGCTTCATCGCAGTGGGCCGGCTTTTACTTTCAAGAAGCTCAGCTTTTTCATATTGATGGAGAATGCATTGTCATCCGTTTCCAAAAAGGTTCTCGATACAGTTCCGGCTCTAGATATGATGTCAGAGAACAGGACAATCGTTCGCCTGGAAAGAAGCCAGTTCCGCCCCGCTAATCCGGACTGCTCATGCTGCGAAATGAAGGATTTTCTTGCTTGGTTGGACGGTGTCATTGTTAAGAAGGCTGTTAAGCCTGGACAAAACATCGACGTGAGATATGCTTGCGGTAATGAGCGCCAGAAAACCCTCCATAAGCGGCTGGGTAACAGCGGGAAGGTGGTATACAAATCTGGTGCCGTCGATGACCTCGAAAGCGGTCCTTTGAAGGCTGCTGAATTTAATTCATCTGTTACGTGTGCGTCTGTGCTGGCGCCGACAGAGGTTGTACCGGTTGTTTAGGTTGAATGGTTACGTGTGGCGACCACTGTGAACACCAGCGAAACTGGCTAGCATGACCTGTTGAATGTCTGGTGTATGCTGAACGCATTTTACCATTTAATAAATGAAAATATTTTCACGTTGTCTTCCCATTTTTAGAAGGCTTAGCTTGGTGTGCCTGCTGCTCTAAAGTCCATAGCAACTCTACATGAAATTTATGGGCTGAAATTGTCTCTTCGGCGGCGCATAACCACCCTAACTGTCGCTAATCTTGAGCACAAATCTAATTGCGTATACCCGCGTTCCCAGTGGCGCGCATGGGACGCAGATGACGGGGGTGCACAAAACCTCGACATGTCTTGTTATCTTTTTTCGGATCCTGACAGACGAGGCTTCATTACTGACAACTGGGTATAAAGGGGGTATTACACTGCGCACCATATCATTTTCCTGTATTGCTTCAGCAATCGCCAGGCCATGTGATTGGAGCGATACACGAAAATGGTATGGTGCGCAGTGTAATACCCCCTATAGCTATATTACTTATTGTTAGAACTTACCACGCACTTTACATAGAAGTACGCCACAACAGTTTGTTTGTAAAATTCGGTGAGTGGACTTCGGGCTGAGAGCATGAATGCTATTAACATATTTGGTTGTCCATTTTCATGGGGCTAGACGTTTTGCGCAGACAGGTCCAAAGTCCAGTAGCGTACATAAAATGTCTGAGGATGAAGTTTTCGGCGGTACAAACAACCTTGCTCGTTAATGATGTATCTATGTCTCAAATCTTCGATACACTTCTACAGTAGCCGCTTGAAAATATTGTAAGAAGTCTATACTTGCGAAGAGACCAGAGGCACGTTGTGAAGTCGCTAACAAGTGGACTCGAAATTAGCAAGTTGTTTTTTCAAGCACTACATCGAATCTATCAAGCCGCCTGCTGTATCCACAAGTCACCTTTCCACTGCAAGGCTTGCGCGTAAATTCTGCAGTGCTGCTGGACCGCAGATATGCATTTAGAGATATATCTACGCGTTTTCAACCTGTTTATCGTTGGCCAGCTTTCGTCGGCCGACCAGCGACGCCTACCGCACCAGAGTTGTTTGTTCAGCGCGCTCAGCGAGCAGACCATGATTCTTACGTGTGACCGCAACGACCTGGTTCTTCCCGACAATTTCGATGTCATTTATTTCCCCAGCAATGTCGTCGACATTCGACTGGAATGTCCAAGTCATCACACCAATAATTACTGCAATGTGATCAAGAGCCAAGCTCAGCCGTTTCCTGCCCTGCCACAACTGGTTTCCGTGGCCCTGTATGGATTCAGAGGAGAAGCTCAAGGACGCTTCCCGGTGAACCACTTACTCACCAACGTAAAACACCGCATCGAAGACCTCGATGTTCGCAATTCCAAAATCGGTATCCTGGACCGAGAAGTTTTGTCTGGATTTAGTGCGCTAAAAATACTGACTCTAGGTGGTAACGATATAAATGCCGTTGCCCTCGATGCCTTCGAATCTTTACCGGCATTACATGAAATTCACCTTGGCCACAACCAGATCAGAGAATTCGATTGGTCAGCTCTGGAGCCACTGGCTGACACATTGGTAAATTTAAGCCTCGACAAGTGTAAAGCTTGGTCTAATCCTCCACACATCAAGGCATTTGCCGTCGTTATGACACTGTGTAATATTGATACAGTAGACTCGCTTCGATAGTTAGGTAGTACTTGCAGGATATTCCCATATCGTAACACTGCTTCGAAAAGACCGTCTGCAGTGTTATGTACTAGTAAGCGTAATCAATGTATTTCAATACAGCTTACTTTTCAGTAAAAATGTTCATATTTGTGAACCAGTGAGTGCTCTCTGTGGTAATTGTTCATACAGCATTTCAACTGTTTCCCGTTGGTTCAGATGGATATCGGGATTAACTCCCAAAATCCTCGACTGCTAAAGCTCCATCGTAGCGGACCGCCTTTCACTCTCAAGAAGCTGAACTATTTCACCATGATTGGCAACAGATTGTCATCCATTCCTAAAGAGGTTCTTGATACCATCCCCAAGCTCGATATGATGTCGGATAACAGGACCATCGTACGCGTGGAAGGAAACGCATTCTGCCCTGCTGATCCTAACTGCTCATGCTGTGAAATGGAGGATTTTTTCACTTGGTTGGACAATGTCAAGAAGGCTGCTAAACCCGGACAAAACATTGATGTTAGATATTCTTGTGGTTCTCAGGGCCAGTACAGCCTCCATCAACTTCTGATTGACAATGGGGCGGTAGGGTACAGTGTTGGAGCCGATGGGAATACTTTGAAGGCTGCGGAAT
This sequence comes from Paramacrobiotus richtersi, assembly GCA_034698045.1. Taxonomy (NCBI): domain Eukaryota; kingdom Metazoa; phylum Tardigrada; class Eutardigrada; order Parachela; family Macrobiotidae; genus Paramacrobiotus; species Paramacrobiotus richtersi. The sequence goes on from JAQGAU010002498.1 coordinate 7,727, forward strand.
TTTTACCGTTTGTTTCATGCGTTACTATGCCGACGCCGACGGTAGCGACAACTGTGAAAACCTTCGGAACCACCTAGGATGTGGTGTCGAATGTCTAATGTACGTCATGCCTGATTAAATGTGCAGAAAGACTCTTTACTCGTGCTACTGTAAGAATTATGAATAAAAAAAATATTGTCAATGTCGAACTTCGTAAAAGTGCTGCAGCTCTAAAAGCACGGGAAACTGCAGCTCTAAACGCCGATATCCGCCGGTACCGATACCGTGTGGGGCAAAAGTAAAGTTTGTACTTAAATGAAATCCCAGCAGAATTGTCTTCTTCTGGATTTTCCTGAGATCGTGACGGATGGGGTTGCATTACTCACAACTTACAGCGAAATATATTACTTATTACTTAAAACTTTCCACGAACTTTACATACTAGCTTTTGATACTAGCAAAAATAGCTTTTGCCATTCAAGAAATGGATTGTCGTCTAGCAGCGCAGCTTGAGCAGTAGCTGGATGTTGTTAAAACGTTACAGTCAGATTATTTTTAAAAATATTTTAATTTAATGCCTGCATCAGGTTCTATAGTTGATTCCTTTCATAAGAACAACTACAATGGGTAAGACGGTGTATTCTGCGGCGGCGATCGAACAGCACCTTGGCACTAATACGACAACGCCCCGGCCAGAAACAAACCAGCTTCACATACTTTTGTGCGAGATAGTAATCGTCCGGTACAGACCGATCTGTTCCGCTGCAGACTAGATTTGCTGTTCGAGTTACATGCAGCAGCATTTTGGAAGTGTAAACAAGGCCATGTCAAGGTCAGTTTCCATTGGGCTCATGGTACTAGAGGAGAAAACATCCTCCGTTGGTTTGCCATTTTGATTGGGCTAGACGTTTTGCGTGGGCCAAAGTCCAGTAGCTTAAATGTATGAGGCTGAAATTCTGTCTTCAGAGGAACATAACCAATCCGCTCATACTGTATAGTATAGACTCTATAGTAAATCTGCATTACAGATCTGATTGCTAGAGATTGTAAGCAGTCTAACTTGAGAAGTGAAAAAGGCGCGTTTAATACTCACCAACAAATGTATCGGAAACAAGGACGTTGTTTTGCCCCTGCTTAATCTCGACTGACTACATCGAATCTACCTAGCCGTCTGTAATATACACAAGTTACATTTTTGTTGTAATCTGCCTATCTGCGCATATAAATTTCGCACTACTGCTTGACCCCACAAATGCATTCCGAGATGATTCCCCGCGTTTTCGGCCTGTTTATCGTTTATCAATTTGGGTGGGCCCAGCAAGTACAACTACCGCACCAGACATGCGTGTATCGTCCGGATACTAGAGCTCTTACGTGCAATCGTGAGAACATAGTTTTTCCCGACACTTTCGATGTCGGAAGTATTCCCAGTGACGTCGTCGAAATTCGATTGCAATGCGGAGTGGGGGAATGGTCCTATTATTCCGATGGTTACTGTAATGTGATGAAGAATAATGCCCAGCCCTTTCCTTCTCTGCCAAACCTGATTTCGGTAGACTTGTATGGATTTAAAGGAAATTATGAGGAAAGGTTCGCTGTGAATCTGCTTCTCGCCAACGTGAAACAGCACATCGAAAGCCTCACTCTTGACAACTGCAAACTCGGGGTCCTGGACCGAGAAATTCTGGCTGGATTTATTGCGCTGAAATCACTGACTGTGCGTAATAGTATCGAATCCGTGGCTTGGGATGCATTCCAATCTCTCCCTGCTTTACTTCATATCAATCTTGCCCAAAACCGCATCGAGGAATTCGATTGGTCAGCTCTGCAGCCAGTGGCCGACACGCTGGTTAGTTTATGCGTCGACTAGTCTACTAGTAACGTTGATTTAATCCTCGAGACAATAATTAATCATATAACATCGGCTGTCGCCATCATACTATAATATATCTGTACGAGCACTTCTACTTCTTGTAAGTTACGAGGGACGTTAACGTTTGCAACTGTGGAGTGTCTGCATTTCCGGAAACGTTCATCCGGTTTTATTTTCGGCTAAAGATTCCTGGCATGTTTTTACTTCAACTTTTAAGCGATTTTACGAAATGCGGCATAACATGTTTGAGCGCCACCAATGGCGCCTCACGAAGACTGGACCAGTTCAGTAGCTCAGGAACCCTGTGTGAATTATCTTTCGTAGCTTGACTGACTTCGGTTTCAGATTCAGCGAGACACGGTTACATAAATTAAGAATCAAAAAACCAGCTAACCTTTCGGCGTAAATGACATTCTCCTCAAAAGGATGAAAAATGTATTCCATTAGTAGCAGTACCAAAACTACCCGCGGGCCTCGATCATTCGGAGCTCGGATTAAAAAAACAGCGCTGGACTCGAATCTCCGGTCAGGAAGGCAATTCAATGACCGGCTCGTGAGTTATTACAGTTCCCCAGTAGCAAACGACGTTCCTGTGTAACTTGCATACAGTAGTATGTAGCTAGCCGTATTTCAAACTGTTTGACAGCTCTGTACTAAATTACCTGTATAACACTGTTATGACTTGCAATTAGTGAACTGCTCCTCTCGGCCTAGATTGGAATCGGGATGAACTCCCAGAATCCGAAACTGCAAACTCTCCATCGCAGTGGGCCGGAATTTACTTTCAAGAAGCTGAGTTATTTGACACTGATTGACAATGGATTGTCATCCATTCCCAAAGCGGTTCTCGATACCATTCCGGCTCTCGATGTGACGACAGAAAACCAGACCACCGTCCGCCTGGAAAGAAACCAATTCTGCCCGGCTAACCCGGACTGCACATGCTGCGAAACGAAGGATTTCTTTGCTTGGTTGGACGGTGTAAAGAAGACTGCAAAACCTGGACAAAGCATCGAAGTGAGATATACTTGTGGTTCTCAGCGCCAGAATACCCTCCACAAACTGCAGCTGGTTAACAACGGGACCGTGGGATACAAAGTTGGTGCCGATGACCTCGACAGCCGTTCTTTGAAGGCTGCTGAATTTAATCCGTCTGTTACGTGTGCTACTGGGCCGACGCCGACAGATCTAGAGGTATAGTACCGGTGATGACAATTGAGAAAGCCAGCGGAGCTGACCAGCATGACGTGTAGTTTTGCAGTATCTAGTACAGTAAAGTCAAATATTTCCCATTTGGCTTATCATTTTCAGGATGAGGTTCAGGAACTTTTTGCGACAACAACTCCGAAGTCCATGGTAAGTCTATATGAAATGACGTATGTGGCTGAAATTGTACTGAAAGAACCTGATATACTTCGACAAGTACTGCAGCTTATGCCACATAATTTACGGATCACGGGATATGGCACCCGCGCGCGCAGTGCTCTGGCATAGGTGCAATATCCCGTGATCCGTAAATTATGTGGCATATCCTGCATCCACTGTCGAAGTACCTGCTGTCCATTTTACAAGGGTGTCCGGCAGAAATCTGCGCTGCGTTTCCATAAGCTTTGCTATTCCCTGTCTTCGAGTGCCGTTAGCGGCTTGAGTCCGTAATTTACCGACTGTGGTCGATGTAGCTGTACATGTAGGATCAACAACAGGTAGGATCGACAATATGTAGCTTTACATGTGGCGTACGTGTAGGATCAACTTCCGATCTGCTCCGCTTCATCCCAGTAGAGAAATAGAATTCCTAGACAGATTACTAAAACATATAGCTTGATCGCCCTTCGCCCTTTTTATAGTAAAAAAACTGTATCGTAAATAAGGTGGCTGCTTTTCTCTGCTAAATCCCGACTGGCATTATCTAATTACTTGCCTGGCCGTTTGTTATATACGTCATTATGTCCACAAGTGCATTTCTACTGCGAGCTGGGCGTAAATTCTGCAAAACTTCTGCATGGCAAAAATGCATGTAATACTTAACCGTTTTCGTTTTGTTTGTCATTGATCAACTGTCTTCGGCACAGGAAAGGTCACTACCGCACCAGTCCTGTTGGTTTAATCAGCGATATATGGCCCTTGCGTGCGATCGCGAAAACCTGGTTCTGCCCGACAATTTCGATGTCGGAAGTATTCCCAACAGCGTGGTCGACATTCGACTGGAGTGCCCAAATGCAAAGAGTGCGCTGAATATTTACTGTAATGCGATGAAGGCCAATGCGCAGCCGTTTCCTCCCCTGCCACAACTGGTTTCGGTGGCTCTGAATGGATTTAAAGGAGAAGGCGAGGGACGCTTCCCTGTGAACCAGCTGTTTACCAACGTAAAACAACACGTCCAGAAGCTCGATGTTCGCTACTCCAAAATTGGTAGCCTTGAGCGAGAGGTTTTGGCCGGATTTTCTGCGCTGGAGGTCCTGACTCTGGGTGGTAACGATATCACATCCGTTGCTCTGGATGCATTCCAGGCTTTACCTTCTTTGCAAGAAATTCACCTTGGCCACAATCAGATTAAAGAATTCGACTGGTCAGCTCTACAGCCAGTGGCCGACACGTTGGTAAGTTTCGGTGGCGTCGGTGGAGACGCGTGTAAATTTGATTCTATCCACAAGATAACAGTCAATAAGACATAAGATCATCATCTGATACAGTTTACCATAGCAGATAGGTTAGCTTTGGTAATAAGCCGTTTTTTATTCTGCCGAAAAGGGTCTGTAATAAAGTTTCATATAAAGCGCCATTCAGGGTCCAGGTGGCTGGCTCGCAGCCGTTACTTAACAGGAATAAAGTGTCCTTCTTTGTTTAACTGTCTGTGGGTACACGTTATTTCATGAATTCTCCTGTTGGTTTAGTTCGACTTCGGGATTAACCATCAAAGTCCGAAACTGCAAAAACTCCATCGCAGCGGGCCGCCTTTTACCCTCACGAAACTCAGCTTTTTCACCCTGATTGGCAATGCATTATCATCCATTCCCAAAGTGATTCTCGATACTATTCCGGCTCTTGATGTGATGCCGGGTAACAAGACCCGCGTGTGGGTGGAAGGGAACCCATTCTGCCCCGCTGATCCTGACTGCACATGCTGCGAAATGAATGATTTTTTCACTTGGTTGGACGGTGTCAAAAAGGCTGCAAAACCAGGACAAAACATCGAAGTGAAATATACCTGCGGTTCTCAGGGCCAGCGAAGCCTCCATCAGCTGCTGATTGAGAATGGGGCGGTTGGATACAGCGTTGGAGCAAATTGGGAGTCTTTGAGGGGTGCTGAGTTTAAGCCGCCTGTTAAGTGTGCTGTTGTGCCGGCGCCCACGCAGACGGTGGCGACAACTGTGGAAACCATCGGAGCCAACCAGACTGTGGTGTCGGGCGTTTAATGTACGGCATGCTTGATTAAATGTGCAGAAAGAAAGTCATATAATGTGTCTAACACTGCATACAGGCTGACATGGAAAGCTGGGGCTGCAAACGCCGATGCCCGTCGTGACCTTTGCTAATTGTAAATGCGCTTCAGCTAGACGACGCTCATTGATATCTTTTCGCACCATTGCTGAGCGATATATACATTGTCAAGCGAGGTTCTTTACAGCCTAGAGGTATTTAAAACTATATATGTTCGTATATATCCATGTACAAGTAGTTGCATTTAGTTGTGCTAGCCTGTAAGGAGCACAATTCAGCATGTTTTCGTTGGACCGTGGAACGAGTGTTAACAGGTAATGGTTTTCTTCTAAATTTATGCAGTCACTAATAACTGGCACTGACAATGAGTTCCAGAGCAATCGCAGGTTATTGCACAATAATGAACAAATGCTTGGTAAAACCCCAAATAGGCCTAGGTGGCTGTACAAAGAAGGTTAAAATAGTTTGGTGTTAGATTTTGAAAAGAAATCTTACGGCTCGAATAGTCAGTAGTCTACCGTATCAAAATATAATAAACTAAGGTATTGTTGTTCTTCTTGGCGAGAATTTTTGAATCTTCAAAACAACACCCATTACATAAAAATAAACATTCTGCAGTGCTCTTTTCTCAAATGTCCGTACGTGCAGTGACTATATGGTTGTCATTCAAGATGTTCCAAAAACTAACATAGCTATTGGTTAAGCAAACGGGAAAGTTTTTGACTATAACGGGAAATAATAAAAAGAAGGGCAAACGATGAAAACATGCTGATCGATTGCCTTAGTGACAATCGTTGAACTAACACTAATCGCCGTCATGACCTCATGGTACATGAAATGTCCTATGGGCTATATGCTATTTGTGAGTGCGCTCCAGATGACCTTGCGGCTTTCTCAGCCTTGCTGTATAAACTTTTGCAGCATTAATACATTATCGAGCTACATGAACATTATCATGCGCGGAGTCGATTTACGGCGTACAGGTCTTTGAAAACATTTATATTCGTGACCTACCGGTCTACCTGTAGTAGATTCTGTTTAGCTTACAATTAGTTCAATGAATTGATTCGATCGCGAATATATAAGTTCAGCAACTTCAGCTTACGGTACATGATGGTCTACGAAAAACCCGTTGTGTTATGACGAAATATGCCTCTAAGAAACTTGTCAGCGGCGAGCAGACGCAGTTTTTTTTTAATCGCATTAATACCAACATAGCAATATTGGTGGTCGACACGTTCAAAACTAACGTTAGAAGTTACCATGCACGCACTTTACATCTCCTTCAAAAGTTTAAAAAAATCCTGGAAGCGGGCGGCATAAACAGCATGAGCAGCAGAAGGAATGTGGCGGTCGGCTTAATAATATTTTTAGCCATATTGTCTGCATCAAGTTCTATCCTTAGTTCCTTTTCAACAACTACGGTTGGTAAATCTTGCATTCCGCGACGACGATCACACAACACATGTCCACTAATACGACCAGGCGATAGACGGACATCGCGTAGTGTTGTTCGAAATAATACTTAATAATATTATCTAACCAGATGATTAGATAAACTGGTACCGGTTGGTCTCTTTCGGTGCAGACTCGACTTGCTGTTTGGAGTTACACTTTTGAAGGTGTTAACGTTTGGAAGATCACGTCAAGGTCAGTTTCCACCGGGCTGATATACTGTAACATTATCTATAATGGCAAGTATTTTTCCTTTCGTTTGCCGTTTTCAAGGACTAGGCTTGTTGAGCCGGTAGTTCCAAAGTCCAGTAGAGCAGTTCAAATGTTTTATGCTGAACTTATTCGTCGACAACACACAACCAACCTTGCTCGTCCATAATGGCACAAATCTCAATGAAGATCGAACTGCTTGAGATTTTAATCAGCCTACCACAGACTTGCAAAGAGACGGAAGGCGCATTTTAGAGTTGCCAACAAATGTATCGGTAACAAGAAGTACGTTGCTTTTCTCTGCTATCCCGACTGCCTGTTTCGAATTTGTCTGGTCGTTTGTTATATTTACAAGTACCTTTCTGTTCCTAGTTTTGGGCGTAAATTTCGCACGACTGCTGCACCGCAAGAATGCATGTTAAACTGTACCTGACCGGTTTCGTCCTGTTTATCATTGGTCAACTGGTTTTGGCCGAGCAAATGTCACTACCGCATCAGTCCTGTTGGCTTCAACAGCAGTACATGGCTCTTGCGTGCATCCGCTACAACCTGGTTTTTCCCGACAATTTCAACGTCGGAAATATTCCCAGCAACATCGTCGATATTCGGCTGGAATGCCCAAGTGCAAGACTTGCAGTTGCGTCCAGTGATTACTATTG
>JAQGAU010002499.1:0-15342 GCA_034698045.1 Paramacrobiotus richtersi
GCACCTTCCACACAATTTAACGGCGGCTTTGCGTGTTAGAACTGCGTTCTAAATAAAAAAAATCAAAAAACAAGAAATTAAAATGGTCCAATCTGTCCAAGTTGAACTGTAAGGATTCACGCCGATCGGAGTTAGCTATCCAGGGAACGGTATACAAGAAAATCATTGGCATTAACCATTTACACTTCGACCAATCTACCGTGTTGCATAAGTATGTAGGTGCAATTTATGGGTACTTGTACTTGGTGCCGTACGACTGTCGTGCCATTTAACAAGTAAGATGATCCAGAAGATAATATTTGACCGATTACAGATTTGGAACAACTGCATAAACAGGATTACCGTTATTTAGCCCGCGGAACATAAGCTGTTTTTTTGCAGACGGTTTGCATACCAGATTTACGGTTTTATTAACAATCAAGTTCAAGGTCATCTTCCACCATGCACGCATCTCCAAGTGCCGTATTCGTGCTTCTAGGTGCCTGCTTGGTATGGAATAGTCTGGACGGAGCCGACGCTTTGTCTTTTGGGAATGGAAATCGATGTTTCCGCTACACCAACATTACTCTACCGGCAGGTCAGACGCAGACAGTGGGATTCAAAAATGTTGGGAATTGCTTATGCATGGATGCGCAAGAGGCCGCTCGGGAAGAAAACTATTACGGTACGATCAAGTTTAAGCTTCTGCTCATAGTCTGGAGAACTACAGAATTCCGTAAATGCTGAATATAACCCCGAAAATATAAAATACAAACTGAGCATTAACATATTTATGGCAGTATATGAGACGTTAATCTAAGTACAGGATCACATTTTTAAACACTCTACCGAAGTTTCTTTGATAAGAATCAGAGAGTTGTTTAATTGTGCCATGTAGCGCCGCTTCTTCTTACCTGACATTGACCCGAATACGAACTCGTACAAAGTGCGAACGACCTTCCGCTTCTTTCAGCTAACGCATTCCAAAAGCGAAATTTTGTTAAATTAAAGGTTAATATTCATAAAAACAGACATGTAGAAACTTATAATCATATGGATATGTTTTGGTCGGCTGAATAGTATCACTGCCTCTGTTCTCGTCAGCTGCATTTGTAGGAGAATAGTACGGTAAGTAGCTGTTTTAGCAGAGCTGCCCTCTGTTTGATAAGCTCGCTCTTTTGGTGACCTTTGGTGTATGGTCGAGAATCCCACGCAGCTAGGCTCTGCACAGTGCACACATCCACTGAAGTGTTTTAAATTAACGGGAAATGCGACATAAGTATTTATTGCCTCATTTGACCATATTTACTCTGGGTATGTTGTCCAGTTTACAAACTTTGCTTCTGGTTTCAGTTTTTGCCCGCTCATTCAACCCGACGTGTGATGCAACAAACAACGACAAGTTCCACCACAGCCAGTTCTCCATGGCTAGAAATCAGATGTGGTGCGCTGACAAGGACACCGGCAACCAGATCAGCGATATCGTTGAAATGACCATTGGCTTCATGAATTACTGTGCACCTTAGTATTCATAATACAACCCTTTATCGACATAATATTACGAAATTTGTTATCAGCAGTTAAACACTGGCCGTTGTTGCTCCTGCTTTTTTTTGATGAAAATCAAAATCGCAGCATTATTAGCTGACTTATCGGTAGAAAGACTGAGTTGTGAAATAATAAATTCTGAGAAGCACAAATTCCAAAACAACACTCTGGCTCCACGTACAAACTTCACTTGTTTGCTTCATACGAACAATTAACTATGAATGCACATGTTTTCCTTACGTGTCCTTTGTACGTAATATTACTTGCGATAGGTCAAGAACCGCGGCAAACATGTATTATCTTTTCATTTCACGTCTGTACGGTGATCAAAACTCGCGGGATCAATCTGTATTTTTTTAGCGGTACAAGGGCAAATAGTTATACCACGTAAAGTTTACCCACACTAAAACATGATTTTCACGCAGTTCCTGGCACGAGCTTGCTGATATGTATCGACCGACCCCTGGTATGGAATTTATCTGGCATCGTGTAAAAGACTGGTGATCTCGATTATGTCCAGCAAACAATATATACCAGTATACTGACAAACATTCACATAAACAGCACATTAGTTGAAAACATTCGTTTTTGATCAGTATATTTCCTGCGCTGTGCAGATATTTCGAAAACCTTAAAATGCAGGCTATTACGGTATCTGTGGTCTTTGCTGTACTCCTCGTCGCTTGCTTGGAATCCACACTGGCAGATTTATCACCATGCTTAGTCTTAACGAAAATTACCCTTCCTGGCGAGAATCGGGAGATAACTGGATGGAAGAACGTCAAGAATTGCGCGTGTGATGGTGCTCAGTCGAGTGGGTTTCTTGCGGCAATGTCAGGTACAGTACTCTATTGCATAACTGGAACACTAAGAAACTTGTGAATTAATTCATTGGTGAAGCCGATATTAATTTCGTTAAATGTAGTACGCACAGTCAACAAATATGGCATGTGAATCGTATGTACGTATTTGGAATAAGTATGACATCTTTAAGTGAACTTGCGCCCCTAGTAGCGAGCCATGTAGGAGGTGGCTGTGGACACTATGTATTGCTGCTGATATACCTGGCCAATTTAAACACAGCAGCCGTTCGTGTCATGAATTAGTAAATTTACACGAAATTTGATTGGCAAATGTTCAGGTTAAACCTGATGCTATAAGAAACTCGCATCGGAAATAAAGTTATCAAACAGCAAACATATGCGCGTATGAATGACGAATGTGCGCTGGAACCTGCGTACAGTCTACTACATAATTAATTTACATCTTATAGGAAGCCGTTTTAATTGTGGCGCAGGGTATCAAATCTGCTGCATTACGTACTTATTGTTAGAATGCTACGAAATCACATAGCGGTACAATACAAAGTACAGCTAACGTTTTGGTTGATTGTAATCGATATTTACAGCCCCTGGATCGTATATTCCGAATTGCGACTGGAATACTAACAAATTCCAAAAGCTGCAGACAATTTCCAGTCAGGGACAATCATGGTGTGCTGACACGGAAACCGGGAATCAGATCGGAGATTTCGTCACTGGATCGTCTCCGGCCGTTTGTTAAGCTGAGTGCAGTTTCCGAATATCTATGCCGACTCAGTACTAGAAGATGGAAGGTGTTTGCAATTTTTTATGTACTCATTTACAACTGTTCATAACTAATTGTATTTTTGATACCTTTATATGTTTGATAATTAGATTTAACAGACGGTTATAGTGCTACTTCGTTTGTGCGGAATCATGGGGCAATTAATATGAACCATTTGAATGTCAAGAATGGTCCGGCCATATCCAGCTGTAGTTTTGCTTACCAAAGTTACGCTTTAAAATGCAAGATTTTAGTGCAGGTGGAATTTGATGGAAATGATTTGAGTGCTGGTGGAATCTGGTGGGAGCGCCATGTACGAACCAGGCTGTTCCACTGATACTTGTAGTGTTCGTAACGTAGAAGAGTTATCGCCATTTCGGGCTTCAGTTTAAGTCACTTTAAAAACTGAATGTATACATATCTGACTTGTCAATGGTAACAAAATGAAACTAAAAGGATGAAATTTACACACCAAGCCAGATAAAAACATAAGAATTAAAAGCGTTAAAGCATGCTCTTAGCTGGACCGCACACTAACAGTGGAACATATAGGCACTGTAATAGATCCGCATCAAGGGTTTTGCGTTAGCGATCGTCCTCCCTCTGAAAAAAAGTAATTTGAATAGATTAGCTAACACGATTGCACGAAAGTGTACGATTTCCCAAAGTATAATGATAAGTGCAACATACAATTAACCATCATAAATGTAATACAATTAAACACATAAAGTCTGCGCATTACAGAAAGGTACCGTAAGCATATAGCTATGATTTTATGATAAAATACGCAGTTCATTTAACAATAAGTTGGCTAATCAGTAACGCGGTGTCCCTTACACTATCCCAACTGCTGCCACCCCGTTTTCGCCCGTATCCTTCATAACCCCGGTGTCCATACTCTAAACCTCCATAGTGACCGTGTCCAAAGCCGCCATACCCTCTATTTCCATAACCAAAATTTCCATATCCCGGTCCAAGTGGGACTCGGAAAGGTAGACCGAAAAACCGTCGATCGCGCTTCAGGATTGTGTCATCCACTAGAGTGTCGTCTTTAATGGGTTTTTGGAGAATGGCCTTTCGGTTCGTGGTGGTGACGTTGGGCAGACTTTCCAAGCTTGCATGGACGCGACAAGGTACAGTCACATCATTGTTATTGGTTTCCGGTGACAATGATGCATTTTCAGCCGAACTACCTGTTTAGCACAACAGTACGTACAAGTCATAAAGAAATCATGAGTTGACTAGCAGTCTAGCTGATAGACAAATGACCGTTAATTGTAACACTGGATAGGTTTCTTTGACACTTAGCCAGAAATGAGTATTTTTGTACTTACATCTGCAGCACAACATCAGCAGAATAACGTATGTCGAAAGTATCGACAATAATGGATAAGCAAAAATATCCATTTTCGAAATTGGTATGGTCAATCTTTGTTATCTCCAGTTCAACATTCGCATCGGCTAACCTAGTTTATTCTCCGACAGAACTAAATGTATATTCCAGCCAAGAAAGTTGGAAACTAGTGTTTGCGGTGTCTTCGTCACATCCAGGTTGGAAGCAGAGCTAGCTGCAGCTCAAAAGTTTTCGCCCATACCTTAGAAGTGCTGCCTAATAAGCGATCAAGACTTGGAAGTAGCCTTTGTCCAACTTTGTGCCCTGAAGGCATCTTGCTCCGTCTCGCATACGTTCACCCTACTTCATAATCGCCCAGTGTATTATTTGAATATTTATGATATGGAAAGTTACGTAAAAATTGCTTTTTGAATACTGTACAGCCAGCAGTCCAGTGATTTTGCTGGGCCATGTAGTAATCGTCCAAGTGGGTCAGTCAAAGATGGCGATCGCACGTAAATGTTATGGTCATTATTAAATTAAGCTAATAAAATGACTCGTTATAGAGCGTGTATAGCAGGCTCGGTAGTTTTCATGCAGAATTCACTTCATTGCCATGATTACTGTATAGCACACTCGTGATGCGAAGTGGTTAATTCTTGGTCCGTTCTACCGCCGCACTTCGATATGGATGCTCTTTGAGGTTTTTTTGATTTTAACATTGTCTGAGTCGTGAATCGTGATACAACAGCTTGATCAAACAAGCGTGCGTAAGCAGCCTTCTGTCGTTTATTGAAGCCTTTATACATATTCTGGCATTAAATATTTCCAGGTTATGTTTTGCTGCCTGGCGTATAGTTTGCGCACATTTACCTCGTACACAGGAGTTGCTAAACGATGCGTGGGCGCAGCTGATAAATGTAATGAACTGGTCACTGGCAGTCTGGCTAGACCAGTGCCTCCTCTATATATTTATCAAACGAGGACATTAATATTATAGAATCTTCCATAGACAATTAGGACACGTACTCACAGGCGTCGTATACTAGTCCCATTGTAATGCCGCGGTTCCGATGTTTAGTTTGCCATATGCCAGGCAACTATAGCCTAATCACGGTGATCGAGACTATAACCTCCATGTCTTTCGAATCCAAACGGATACTCGATAATCCGAATGCGTTTTTTCTATGATATTTCAGGACTCATGCATTCAGTGACCCTTTTGCTGGTGACCTTGAATTGTCGGCCGACCGTATACCGCGGTACATGGAGCTTCCGATCCAAACGTGAATCACTTTCGGATCGATAAGCTCGACAAGAATGTCCGCCTTTTTCGCACACGTGTGAGTGACGTATAGGTAGTCGGTAACATTTGTCAAGGCCGTCGGCGAAAAGGTCACTGAATAGCTACCAATTGCGCATCTGACCAATAATTTGCAAAACTATGGCAAAACTTCGGAAAGCGGAATTAACGTGGATTTATTAAATCCGCCTGCTGACAGAGTATACAGTGGTTAATTTGATCGGTACAGAGACGCTGACATCAGTTATTTCCTTTGTGTACTGCAAAATACTGGATGCCCAAATATCTGTCCGTCTACATAATATAGTCTGTCGACAATAAAACGGCGTAAGCGATCAAATAACTATCTTAAGCAAAACTGCTTCGAGCCAAATCTGAACCCTGGAGTTCCGTAACAGCTTCTGCAATGAAAACAGCCGGTGCCAAAAGTATCGCATCTGTGTGCATCGCAAGCTCTTACAACTAGAGACAGAAAAACAAACATGATTCGGTGCACCTGAAAATTGTTTGCTGACTGCTGTTGAAACGTGTGATCAAGGCACTTGCAGCCAAAAGGAACTAACAAAATTAATCACGGTTTGTCACAATCCAGGTACCTCGCTTGCAGTAGAATTATCGTTGTTCCATTTACGTTAAGAAACGGAATCCACTATACTTTTTGCGCAAACTCTCTTTTCCGATGACACTCCGTTGTATTGCATCTTCTATGTCATAAAATCACTTCTGTAGCGACGTGTTCAAGAAAAATCAGCTCTTCAACAAATCCGGATATATTCCAATGATTTTTTCAGTTTGTTTTTGTAGAAAGTGCAATTACATTTCGATTCAAATTACCTATAACGGCAAACCGGTATGAAAAAATGCATTAGCAGAAGTGAACGAGTTACTTCGTGAAGAACATCCGGCAATGACAATCAAAAAGATGATCAAGGTAATTATGAACTATATGAGGTGGAAGGTGTTCGTGCTCTAGGAAGAGTGACAGCTCCCAGGTCGCGCGCGCTTATGTTGTTACGCAACTGAATAAGCGTCTGTTATTTGCTATGATAACAAAAAAACCTGAACCACAAAGCAAACTTTTGCTTGGCTCATGGGGTATTAACCAAACATAGCCCAAAGGAAGAAAGTCTCACTCAGATCAGAAATATGCTTTGCAGTATAAAACTAACCAGCAAACAATGTATTTTTCGGTAGAACCTTAATTCGCCAGTATTTTTTGCACGGTGTGCAGTGATAATTGTTGCTTGCAATGCATAGTTTGCTAATTTCCGTTGTTCTTGCCGTGTGCGTTACCGGCATCACTGCAGCATCACAGGGACAATGCTTCACCTCTGAACGGCTGAGCATGCCGGGATCCAACAGCAACGCAAAGGGCTGGAAAAACACTGGCGGATGCTCATGTCAGGAAGCTAAGCGGCTAGCATCCAAGCCGGGCGGTAAGCAAATCACGGTCCTTCATTTAAGGCTAATAGCTTAGTAACTAAGCTACTACTGGCAGTCATGAATCAGGAGACAGCAAGAAAATCAAGAATAACTGCTCTGCTGCGTGTTTTATACTTACACTAACTTAATGAGCCTCCAAGCCGGGCGGTAAGCGAATTACGATACTTTATTCTAAAGCTTCGCTACTCTTGGAAGTCATGAATTAGGAGCGAACAAGAAAGTTTAAAATAAGTTGTTTATATATGGACAATCAATGGTTTATATACAGTCAATACTTTGCAGTGATGGGTTCGTACGTCCCGCAGTGCGACTCCAACGGAAAATTCAAAGCAGAACAGAGCTGGGGCAGCACCGGTCACTCGTGGTGCGCCGATCCTGAAACCGGTCTCCAACTGACGCTTGCCACCCGCGACGAGGTTAACTGCAGGTCGCAAGGTAACAGTGGATCGGGTGGTGGCCGCCAACCCAAAGAATGCTTTACCACGGGTGCCCTGAACTTCCCCGGAGCGCGAAACGATGCCAAAGGATGGAAAAACACGGGAGGATGCTCTTGCTCGGAAGCGAATCGACTCGGACAGAGACCAGCCGGATGTATGTACGAAATTCGTTGCATGATGAATAGGATTTCTTTTTCCGCATTAACGTCACAACCCGTTTATTGAGAGTATTCTGTTTAGGGAAATTAATCGGCACATATTTATTTAATTCTGTTACTTTTAAGAATTTCGAATCATACCGCTTGTATCAAATTAAAACATTTATTTTTACACAACTTTTTATTAATAATTAATGTCTTCCACTATACAGCGCTATATGCGTAACCTCAGTTTTAAACAACCACTGAGTCTTTATAGTTAAAAATTTGCCCGACATATCACAGATACATTAGACCGAGTGTTTAATACACTTAATCATACAATCATAAAATTCTCGTAGTTGTCGGTAACTACATTCCCCAATGCGACAGCAATGGAAAATTCCTGTCGAAACAATCCTGGGGGAGCACCGGCCATAACTGGTGCGCTGACCCGGAAACCGGTCATCAGGTTTCTGAGGCTATTCGCGGCAAACTGAATTGCCCGGACAACAGCGGCGACAGTGGCTCAGGCTCACCAAGAGAATGCTTCAAGATGGCCAAACTTGATTTTCCTGGATCAAGCAGGGCCAACAGGGACCTGAACGGTTGGCAGAACTCCGGAAGTTGCACATGCAAGCAAGCCAAAGAACTTGCTACACAGGGCAGTCGTAAGTCTTCCTAATCGTACTCTGTATGAATTACAATTTCGAAAGATTATTACAAGAAAGCCTTTCGAAGTGGCTACGTTTCCGATGTTACATAACAATTGCAAGGTAACGTCGGAAACGTAAGTCAATGCGTATACACGCACAACACAGACGGAAACTACGAGATTAATGCTACTTATATGGAACTACATAGCTGTTCCGCACATTGTTGTAATCATGATTATTCTTAACAACACTTCAGGTATATCTGCTCCTGTCAGTTATTCACCTGGCAATAAACATATGCTGTACAACAGTTTGTAATAGGCCATCTCTAACTGTGGCTGTACACTTTGCAGTACCCTTTGCAGCAGGTTCTTACGTTCCGCAATGCGACAAGAGTGGACAATTCAGTCGACGTCAAGGCTGGGGAAGCACTGGCCAGTCGTGGTGTGTCGATCCGAGCACCGGAACCCAAATCTCCGCTTTCATCGCCCCGGGAAGAGGCGGCGCTAACTGTTAAGATGTGCAATGTTGTGAAAAAATTAGACTCAGAACATAATTAAGGGGTGTGGTTTTTGTTACTGTAATCGATCTACGCCTGTTGTTTCATTTTCAGCTGTATACTCAAAATCGAAATGAATTTTGGCGCTAAGCAAAGCTCTTTTGGTGCATTTTATATAGCGCAAAACAGTAAATTTCGTCTCGGCTGA
The DNA here is from genome assembly GCA_034698045.1 of Paramacrobiotus richtersi. NCBI lineage: Eukaryota > Metazoa > Tardigrada > Eutardigrada > Parachela > Macrobiotidae > Paramacrobiotus > Paramacrobiotus richtersi. The sequence goes on from JAQGAU010002499.1 coordinate 9,131, forward strand.
TTCATTTCGTGCATGTCGTACTGGACATTTTGTATGTATTGCAGCTGCCAAATCTACTCGTGTTAAGAAAACAATAATGTTCATAGCTCCTGTGGAATCTCAAAGGTCGTCACACGTTCCCCGTAAATCTTTTGTGCAAAGGGAATGGTTACGCTTTTGTTTTAACCATTGCTTTGTTCAGTTTTCAAATTCACTGTACTGTGACCGGAAGTGCTTCTTGGGCACCAGAAACGCGCAACGCACCGCGTGATAAATTCGCATTGTATCTAGTTAATTTGGTCAGCGTTAATTTAGTAATTTAGTATTGTATCTAATTATTTTTTATACCAGAAATATCCAGTCCAAGAGCACTGCATATGTGTGAGTGACTGAATAGAAAATGTATTTAGTACCTACAGTCATATGTGACAAATTCCCTTATTTATATCACCGCTTAAACAATAACAAAAAGTACAATAACGATTAACTTTTACGTCTGCTTCAGTATGGCAAGATTATCACGTATATTGCTAATACTGGCTAGTCCAACAATACGCTGCTGCTGCCACTACACTACGAAACATCACAATGTCAAACAGCGCAAATGTATCAGCAAAGCTGAAACACATAATCAGTGGGAAATTTGTGACTTCCGAGCAGTAACGAAATGGATAATCAAACCAACTGAAGGTATGAACCAGAACGCACGGATAAAAATCCAACAATTTTGACACACAATCATCTGTTTTAACACATCACGACGGTACAGTACATACCATGGCTGCAACTCCAGCCGTTTGAATCCCAAAGGAATTCGGCGGGTTTAATCAGTAAAGAACGTCTTTGGATAATATTACTGAAACCAAGTAATTTCCGTATCAAACAACGAAACGACAAGAACAACTCAGGAAACTGGCCAGTTTCAGGCACCGCACTAAAAAATAGTTGACCTCGTCGTTGACGACCGAGTCATGCTTGTACGCATAGCTTTTCTTCACTGTGTTTCTCAAAGTCAACAAGAAGTGTTTTTTATAGGCAGCACAATTGGCAACTGCAAACGCTGTTCCTGGGGTCGATGCATAAAGGAACATATCCGCACTGGCCACTGGGCCGCCATCTGGTGATTCCTAACCCAAGACTTTAAGATTTCTAACCCAAGATGCCATAAAGTCGGAAGAATCCAGAATCAGGGAGAAAATCGATTACCCAGATCCGGAGAGAGCGAGAGAGAGAGGAAATGTATAAAGCATTTTCTAGGATCACGTACATATATGGCAGGGTCTAAAACATGGAAGTGGAAACTTCCACTGGAAGTTTCCACTGGAAGTGCAAACTTCCAGTCTGGAAGTGGCACTTTCTAAAACATGGAAGCACTGGCTAAAATATGGAAATCCAGTAGAAAAACCTGGAACCACACTATTTCGTGAAGATGTACTGTATTTCCCGTAAATATGGAAAAAGAAGTACGAAACACTATACTGCACAGAGCTGTATACGCCGAGGAGGAGTATACTGTACACTAAATAACGGCATTCCACTGCACATGAGCTGCTGAGCGCAGTGCGCCGCACAGACAGCGGAAGTAATTACTAGGACTTCTATATTATCTGAACAGACATCATTACAGTCTACAGGTAGGTGAGCATGTTGTGCGTCGGCAACCTGTGCCGACATATGACAGACGTTTCCCGTGTGCGTCATAACTACAGTACCAGTAAGTACTTTTGTCATAGACTCTGATACATTTGCAAATGAATGTTTGTATTCCTCTGCACACTACGCAGAAAGAAGTCCACTGTCTGCTCTGTTGTAAACCAAAAGGAATGTGACTTGCCAGTTCGTAAGCTGTTGCAGTTAAAAAAGCCAGACTAGTCAGCAAGATCGTGAAATTCTGCCGTTCAAGTAAACAACCAGAATGCTCGGTCAGCCAGTACAGTATGCTTTTGTCAGGTGATAGTACTGTGTTCTTCAAGGTTATGACATGCTGTAAATTGTAGATAGCGTAATGATCACCCCACGCTCTGTGCTCAGTACAAGCCCAGTGGGGCCTTTTACAACCCTGTGAAGTAAGCCGGGCACATAAAAATTCCCTCTTACAAAAACTCTAAACTGTTTCTGATTTACGATTCGCATAATCACCGATGGCGATGTGCAAATTCAGCATTTCGGTCTACGGCGATTCGACGTCTTTAGTACTCAAAATGCGCGACTGAGCTAATTGCATAATTTCGCAGGTTCAGTACGCATAATTTGCGTCTACATATGCATAGTGGTCAGAAGTCAGGCTCAGAATTGCCAGACTGCCACTTCCATGTTTTAGTCAGTGCTTCCACGTTTTAGCGAGTGCCACTTCCAGACTGGAAGTTTGCACTTCCAGTGGAAACTTCCAGTGGAAGTTTCCACTTCCATGTTTTAGACCCTGCCGTACATATATACCAGCTAGAGTGGCAGCTCTCAGGTCGGATATGTGGTTCCGCGCCTTAATAAACGTCTGTTATTTGCCAGATTTTTTATGTCTTTCGAGAAAACCAAAGCAGCGGTAGACAAACTGCAGCTCACGGCTTGTCGGCGCTAGCCCACAGGGAGAAAGTCTCATCCATCAGAATTAAAAGTTCCAGTATAAAACTACCTAACAAGCCACGTATTTCCCGACAGAATTTGAATTCGCCAGAAATTTGTTTTCCGGTGTGCAGTGATAACTGCTCCTTGCAATGCATAGCTTAATAATTGCCGCTGTTCTCGCCGTGTGCGTGACCGGCATCACTGCAGCATCACAGAAAAAAGGCTTCACATCTGAATAGTTTGAGCATGCCGGGCGCCAACAGCAACGCGAAAGGATGGAAGAACACTGGTGGGTGCTCATGCCAGGATGCTAAGCGGCTAGCATCCAAGCCGGGCGGTAAGCAAATCACGGTCCCTTATTCTGAAGCTTATTGTTAGCATACTGTAGTGACTAACTTAAGCTACATGCAGTGGCGGCTATAATGCGTGTTTTATACGTACATACTAGGCAATACTTTGCAGTGATGGGTTCCTACGTCCCGCAGTGCGAGTTGAACGGAAAATTCAAAGCAGAACAGAGCTCGGGCAGCACTGGCCACTCGTGGTGTGCCGATCCGGAAACCGGCCTCCAACTGACGCTGGCCACCCGCGACGAGGTCCACTGCGGCAACTCGCACGGTAACAGTGGATCGGGTGGACGCCAACCAAAAGAATCAAACTTAGTCTGCCCGGATCACACCGAACAGACACGCCTGACACAGATGTGAACGCCTGGCAAAATTCAGGACATTGCACGTGCAAGCAAGCCCAAGAGGTGGCTCAGAAGGGCAATCGTAAGTCGGATGAATAGTACTCTGCATATAGAATAAAGTTCAAAACATTGTCACTTTAAAAGAATAATTTTATTGGGAAACCCAGATGCCGTACTAATACAGTATATCTATATAAAGCACTCGAATTAAAATTTAAATACCTTAAATATTATCAAGAAAAATTCTTAACGTATCTAGGTTTCCGCTGTACTCCGGGTTCCAGGAACTGAAGCATCCCAAGCAGTTTTTTCGAAAGAAAATAGCAACTTTCGATTACGATTCTGTTTTTGTTCGAAAGCTCTGTTTTGTTTTTCATTTTTATTAGGGTGACTGTTCCTGCGCGAATACATTTCTGAGGTGTTTTAGCCAGTAGTTGAGCACGTCTTGCCGAAGTTGCTTACAATCTTTGCAGAGCCTGGTGCTTAAGTTCCAACATGCAGCGACTATAATGGAAAATTCAGCAAGGATCAGAGCTGGGACAGCACCCGCCAGGTTTGGTGTGTCGATCGAGACACCGGAAACCAAATCACCGCGTTCATCCAACACGGAAGAGGCCGTCCTAATTGCTGAGATGCACAACTACACTACTGTTAATGCCGATTTTCTAGACTTGCTAGACTTGTTGATTAGGTTTTGAGCAACTATGGTGTGTGTGTTTTGTTATTGTAATCGATCTGCGTCTTTTCTTTAGCTTGCAGCTGGGTTCTTGAAGCCGAAACCAAGTTCTGGCATCGGTAAACAAACATCCCTTGGTGCATTTTAAATGACTGGTGGCGCAGTAAATCCGGTCTCGGATGTTTTATTTGGTGCATGTCTTTCTGACGATTTGTGTGTAATGCAAGGTCTACCCTGTTAAGGTAAAAACAACGTTCTTCCTCTGCAATCTCAAAGGTCATCGTACCCCGTAAGGACTCTTCTGCAAAGTCACTAAATATGCTTTTGTTTTAACCGCTGGTGTTGAGTGCTCAGATTCACCGGGCTGTTACCGGAAGTGATTAATAGAGGAAGAGCAAATAGGCACAATACGCCGCGTAAGTTGTAACAGGTTTTCAGTGTACTGTATTTAGCGAATGAGTCAGCGAAATTTTTAACAGAAATTTCCAGTCCAAGAACAGCGTGTGGGTGACTGACAGACTGATGGGAAAATTCGTTTATTAACTTTATTCGTGTATGACAAATTTCCTTATTCACATCACCGCAGCAATGAAAGTACAATGACGAATAACTTCCACACCTACTTCAATGCGGCACGATTAATATATTTATTGCTAATTCTGTCCAGTCTAGCAAGTCCTAGAGTTTATACGCTGCTGCGTATTAATGTTTTTTAGGCAGCACATGTAGTACGTACCTCGAAAACGCTGCCGACGCATATTAAAAGGAATATTCGCACTGGGCCGCAGGCCTAATACAGAGAGCGTTCTCGCCAAGTTGAAACACTTTTTTCGGCACCTTGCAAATCCCCAGCCGTTTCATATTTTTAAATCTCTAGACTCTCGGTGTGTAGCCCATCTTATTGGCAAACTACTTGATCAATTTCATCAGGATGCGTGAAAGCTCTGAATTACTGCGAATTTTTAAGTCAAGAACACCAGGAAATGCATGTTGCCGGGAAGCAATAGTTTCACCACGGTCATTTCTGAATGATCATTTGTAAACAAATGCAGTGCTTCACAATCGACTCCGACCAACACAGAAAGTGTCGCTAGGGTATTGTTCTACGTGAATTTCATATCCGTCGGTCTTTGGAACACCGGCCTTGTTCTGTGTTACAGACCGAAGGTCAGCGGGACGCTCCCCAAACCACCCGGGAGTTCTTCTAAAGCTCCCAGAAGACCCCTATGGTTTTTTCACTTTTCAACATACAGACATAGTCTCCAGGGAGCCCTGAATGTGGTCGAATAAGTTCCGTAAGTAATCCGACGATTCACCAAACACGACTGGCAAGTCCGAACTCGGTCCGAGATTTTTTTGAACATTTTCAAAATATTATCTTCAAGCAACGGCTGTTTTGTTGTCAGTGTTGTTAATTTAGGCAAATACCTTACCATTTATTATTGAAATAAAAAATGATAAAGCTTTACTTTGCTGATCTGGGTATTTCTGACGCTATTTAGAAGGAAAAATTCTTGTTTTGAGGTCAGTCGCGGGTGTTCAAGCCGCGACACTCCCAGCCGCATCCCATTATTCCCAAACCCAAGTTTGCTAATTCAAACCTACAGATTATTAGTTGCTAAACAACTTCACAAAAGAAAGAAACGAAGTATTTGCAACAGGAAACGTTTTGGCGAGCTACTACGGAAGTGTTTCAACTTGGCGAGAACGGGCTCTGTACATAGTGGTTTTTAAAGCCTTTAAAACCTGAAAGGATATAATTGCAAGCTGTCGCTTCGCTCATGGGTATTAAACAAACGTAGCCCAAAGGAAGAAAGTCTAACGCAGACCAGAATCATACTTTGTGGTATAAAAATAACCGGCAAATAACGTATTTTCCGACAAAATCTTATAATTCGCCAGTATTTGTTTTCCGTTGTGCGGGATAATTGCTGGTTGCAATGCATAGTCTTTTAACTGCCGCTGTTCTCGCCGTGTGGGTAACCGGTATCTCCGCAGCATCGCAGGGAAAATGCTTCACCTCTGAGCGGCTAAGCATGCCGGGAGCCAACAGCAACGCGAAAGGATGGAAAAACACTGGCGGATGCTCGTGCCAGGAGGCCAAGCGACTAGCCTCCAAGCCGGGCGGTAAGTAAATCACGGTCTTTATACTAAGCCATTCTTGGGTTAAGGCTGCATTCCTCCCGTTGCTATAACTATTAGTGAAACTAAGACAGCCGCGCACCTTTAATCGTTATACCTAGCTGTTTTGTTATTTTTAATAGTTAGAACATCGATATATAGTGCCCAACAATCCGTTTGTGC
>JAQGAU010002500.1:0-15341 GCA_034698045.1 Paramacrobiotus richtersi
TCGTCATCGAAGCTGGCGCTACAATGGCTACTGCAGTTATGTCAATACTAAAAATCGAAATCAACCCAACCAAAGCCCCAGTCTTATCATTTAAAACCGCCTTAGCACGTGGCTGTGTACCCAACACTGATGCCGCGGTTTCTCTAAGAACAGAAATGAGAAAAACGCTGTTTCAACAAGGTAGCAGAACGCGCTTCCTTGCTGTTGTCAGTAGTTCGATCATATGAAGCGCGGTTGTGGACACACCTACAACCATTTTTTTAACCATAGATAGTGTGGGTAAGTTACAAACCGTGCGTAGGGAAAACGCAGACCCTTTCTTTTTCGACCCTTATTTTCTGGACCCTTTTTTTTGATACTTATTTTTTCGGACCCTTTCTTTTTTGACTCTTATTTTCCGGACCAATATTTTTATGATATAATCCTTATTTCCGTGACACGTAGTTTTCGCACCTCTATTTTTGTGATATTAAATTTTGATCGTTTTTTGGATGTTTTTTTGATAACCCATGTTCTTGTTTCGCTACTGCGGGAATCAAAACCGATGGTGAAAATATTTATAAAGTGGAAAAAGAAACTAAAACCAGAAACGACTGTCAACTGCATTTCAAACTCGAAAATGTAGGCTGCGCTTACGACCATACTGCGTTTCGCACGCAGCGCCTAAGGGTACGAAACAATCATGTATCACGAAAAGAAGGGTCCGAAAAATAAGTATCAAAAAAATAAGAGTCCGAAAAATAAGGGTCGAAAAAGAAAGGGGCTGTGGTTTCCATACGTACGGTATGGAATTTACCCACCCTACCTATGGTTAAAAAAACGGTTGTAGGTGTGTCCACACCGCGCTTCATACGATCAGACTACTGACAGCATCATTACGATTGTGTACGTAGTTGTTGCATTTCCAATACTGACTTCATTAGAATCTATGCATTCGGTCTCTGTGTAGCGTGTAAAACCATGACTGTGTTCTGGTATTTGTGACACCTTATAGTTACCTTATCATGCGGTTTATAACAGAAAGTAAAAACTTGAACAACAGTCACTGTCAATCGTATAGAGGGATGGACTGTCGAGCTGAGTATTTGAGGCTTTAAATGCATTATAACTACGACGCAAAAGATAGTGTACTTCTATACAATTTGGTTTGTTCTTATCTGCACAGCCACGTTCTTGACAGAAAATTTTTTGTTCATTTTCGCTTCCTAATGTCTAATAACAAGATACCTATATGAACAAGCGTCCAGCGGAAGAAATTGACAGTAATACAAGCCAGGCAATATTAAATCTATATGGTAGATATCATACCCGATTCTGACTGCAAAAATTCCATTCCGAAGCGACCAAAAGCGGAATTTTAAAGCTCATGAAAACCATTTTAACTATCATACATATATCACAAGGTGTGCAGTTGTCAGACAATTGAATTGTTCCCAGCTACTCACCCACCTTTACGCGTGCTTATTCATATTAATGATGCTGCAGCGCATGTCGGTGTTTATAATGCTGCGCTTTCAACGCTGGATCCACCGTACCCGTCCACGAAGCACAAACCGTAGGCGTCTCTGTACAACGTGTTTTACTACTTATTGTGAGTTACATAAGCGCGATTCCTGTAATGTGATTACAATAAAAACAATTTGATAATTATTCCAGTCTGTTTACAAAACCTTTTGTGCTACTACTTTTGACTGATTCTTGCGTGAGCGATCGGGAAGTGAAGTGTTTAAGAAAACGTGCTCTATGTACGTCATGTCTTTAGCTCCACAAAATTAATGAAACCTGGGAGAAAGGTAATCGTATTCGGTATATCCGTCACTATATCGCATGCGAAACAACTGCAAGCGCACATTATACTAGCAGCACAAAAGTAACCGTACAGTAAAGGAAAAGATGCTTATGCTGTACCTTTATTGTACATAGTTGTTAACCGTTGCGCCATATCGAATCTGTATCTTTGGTCAGTCTGATCGATTTTTTTAATCAATTTCTAGAGAAGTCTGTATCTACTTCCAAATATAAAATGAAATATGCGGTGTTTCAATTTGCATTACAGGTCATGCTGAATGATTAAAGCTTCACTGTCGAAAAAAATTACAGTACAATTATAGAAAATTATACAGCAGGGAGCTGTTTCAGAGACGCTTGACTAGGCATTTCCCAGAAGCTTCTATACCTGTACCTGTTAAACCTAATTTTCCAAGAAACCGTTTTTGTTTGACTGCTGTCGCCAGGTTCGACAAACAGTACTTTGCGATTTTCCGGCAATTTCCTTGACTGAAAATGGTATTGTCTGCTTGGGAGGATACCGTCATCCTAGCAAAGCGGGACACGCTGCTCAAAAGACACCTTGTCATGCGGCTTCTTAGCGGCATCTGCTTACCGCGCTCCCACGCATGCAATTGAGCATGACATACCGATGTATAATTGACGATGGTAAGGACAATATTAATCGGAAGTCAACGCGGACAACGCAGAATCCTTCACCGTCATCTGCAGCTGCACTTAGCACTATGCTCCTGTTTTAACGTTACCCTTATTTGCTTTCCGTTGACCTTGCTCAACACCCTGAATTATTATCATTAGTAATTCAGTATCACTGGGAAGTACACGCTCAATGACATCTTCAGGATTGATTTTTTCATATTTTGAGACTGTTTACCAGACATAAATCTATCTGCTTGTGATCTGAGAAATGAAGCAGATATTTCAGTGTATACTGCTTCTGCTGGGCTACGCCAAAGGAAGCATTATGATGGGCAAAACCTATCCCAGACTGAATATAGTGACAATAACGGATGGGCCGTTTAGCGGGTCGGGTATCGAACCCATCCAGAGTACCTTTCGAGTGGCCATTGACAGCATGCGGACCAAATATCCCACATTGTACCATGATTACACGGAAACACACTTGGCGATTGTTGATCAGTCGACGGCGTGCCGACCTGAAGGCAATGTGATTGTTCTGGACTTTTTGCAAAAGTGGTACGGGAGTGGAGCGTTTGATCAAGATGGACTAACCGTTATTTTGACGTCTCGTAAGCTGAATTTGCATTCAGTTTTTTAGATGTCAGACAATTTGGATGATGGGTTTGTTTTGCAGTGTGCGGTCCTGCCTATGTTCTTGTTGGAGATTTTGCAAGAGGTCAGGAAACTAGGTTGTAATCCTTTATACGACATTACTAGTGAAGGATTAACTGCGAGCTTCATGCAAACGCTCTTCACACAAACTTTAACCAATCCGTTTACTCTTATTGCCATTCGCCAGAATAATAATGAGAAACATCATTCGTCGGTAAATTCTCGCTAAAATTGCAAGAGACGAGCGCGTGATAAGCTAAACTGCACTATAGTTCATAACATTTTATGTGCCTATATTTCTTCGGATTTTCGCACTTCTCTTTATCTTAGGATTGGGTATTTGTTGTAGAAATGGATTTGTTAACGGTTTCCTGGTAAGTTAACTGTTGACTGTCACATCATTTTGACAGTTCTTTGATGGAAGAATCCGCTTGCATTACCAAGACATGCTACAAATGTAGTATATCTTGGCATTACCTAGTAAGCGATGCAACCGCTTGTATTATTAACAATTTCAAATGGACGCTCATGTCATAATCGAAGGCAAACATCCGACGGTTCTGACAGGAGCAGAAGAAAACTCGAAAGTAAATGGAGCAGTGCTGGTATACGTTTCGCCACTTCAAGAAAATAAAATTTCAAATTAGTAGACTGTTAAGTTTTCCGAGTTTGTCAGAACGGAGAGAAATTTGTTCATTCCCGGTTGGTTCAGTAATCGATAATGTTACAATAATCCTTAATCCTTAATAAACTCATGATACAGATATAAATAACGTGCTCCCGTAACGTTATTTCCAGCTAAGCTGATTCTGCGTACAGCCGAGCTAAGCTGAGTTTGTAGCTGAATTTCCCGGTAATTGCAGCGGCTCAGTGGAGATTGATGAGCAGCGCTATCCTAATGCCGTGGCGCTGACATCGGGATCAGTGAAAACCTACGGAGAAGCCTACGCAACGGCTATGAATTACTTTGAGTGGAAAAGCGTAGCGGTCATCCGTGACCGCTTAAGCCTATCCAATGTCGGTGCTAGGAACAACGAGATCTGCCGCGGTCCACTAGAAGTTATGCAGAAACAAGCGGTGGAGTTTAACTTCTTAGTAGTGGAGACGGACTCGTCTTTACCACAGGGACCGTCATTTGCCAAAGCTCTACAGGACGCTAGTCAACACAGCCGTGGTATGATAACTATAGAAGCGTTTCAGAAACATGTATGTATCTTAGACGTTTACCGTAACATGTCCTGAGTAACTCAATTAATTTTACGAGAGTTTGTTTAATTACATTGACAGCTTTAGCGTTAGCTCACGTTAGCTGTTGTCGATCGTTTTTCTCGTGTTTTCCGTAGTCATCCTGTGCTGCACCCAGTATAAAGGAATGCGGCAGCTGCTGGTGAGTTTATCGAACATCAGCCTTTTTGATCGATTAACTGACGCATAAACTTCCTAATGCAGGCTGATGCTCATGACCTCAATATGACTTCCGGAGACTTTGTAAGGTAGATCCGTTCTTGCGCTCTACCACATCTGTCAGTAATCATATTTCACAGGTGTTCATCTATCTGTATGAGTTTCAAGTTCCTGGCGAGCATCCGCTGTCTTGGCAGAACGGGGATGCGTTAGATAAGGTAGATACAGTTGATACAAAAAAATCGCATTTCCACGCGCACCTGAGCTCTCATCAAGCCAGAATATGTAAATCCTCATTCTGTGGACGTGGCGATGATTCTGAACACTTTCCTGTCCGGAGCTAAAAAATCCAAAAAATCCAAAAGTTTCGAAATTTTTGAGAATGTCTCGACATTTTAAAAATTTCCGGACTTGAAAATTGAAATGAATGGCTCGGAATCGCCATCATATGCAAGTGCATTTGTGCTAAAAGTTCCACGAATTTGGAATGAAACGCTGAGTTATCTGATATGATTAATGTAACACAGTTTGCGCGTCAGCTACGAAACAATTAGAAGTTGCGCGTACAGACCCGTTTCTGTGCATTCTTTTCTGGCTGTAAGAGTAACAGCTTGACGAAGCATTTGGCTTACATTTGTCTGATCTTTGTGAACAGACAGTAATAATTAGTGCAGTAGGTTGTCATACACAGCACGCCATTATTTTCTGTTACAGAAAGTGTATTATGCGATTCAAAGCGTTTTGAGCATCCGTTCAGCCGTCGTGGACTGGAACAAATACGACGCGACAGCGGAAGCTGTTAATGCGCGGCGGAAGAAGATTTTTGGCACACAGCCCGATCCTGAAAACAAGGTACCGCTCCCTAGATGCTATATCTGTCATTTACGTTTGCTTCACTATGGATAATAATCCACACTTTATAACCGATGTTCAAGATTTTCCATTGCAGCGCAATGAATTTGCCATGATGTGCTACGAAGCGACCGAAGTTTTATCATACGTATGTGCCTAAACCTCATTGAATAATATCAAAACGTAAGTGCTTCTGTAAAAAAATGTGCAGGGTCTTGACTCCGCCCTCAGCGTCGAAGGCACCTTATCCTCGGATCCCGAAGGCGATATGCATATCGCCAAATCTCAGTTCACGAAGGGCATGTTTGGTAAAACATTACCGCTAAGTTTTCGAAATGTGACCTTTCTCAATTCCGGGTTGCGCCGGCCGGAGATTGTGGTCCAACAATACGACAGCATTATAGACGATTTCGTGGTAATGCTAAAAATAACAACACTTTTATAGAATGGATGTCTATACGTAAGCTCTTTTGATATAGGATATCTTCGATTACGATTCAGTCGTAAAGAAACTGACACTCCTTCCTGGGCGTTCGGTGGCTTGGATTACCGACATCAAACCGGTTGATCGTCCGGTATGCGGTATGAGAGGGGAACTGTGTGGTACAAGGTGGAAAATCAGCTCTACGATTGCCATTGTTGTTGGAGCTGTTGTGCTCATTGCTATTTGTCTAGCATGGTAAGGCGTGTTCTAAACGTCATAGAATCTGTTGCTATTTAAAACTTTTTCGCACAGTTATCGGATCCGGCGATTTCGGAACTTGCCAAAGTGGTGGGAGATTAAAGAAACGGGCCCCAGTATCAACGAAGGATTCAGTGTGCTGCCCGTCAAATCGACCTACCTGTCAGAGTTGTCAGATAATCAAGACGCGGCTATCAAACTAGCGCAACGTTTGTTTTTGGTTAACGGAGTGAGATCATTCAGAAAACCGTTGTATTGGGATTCCAAATGGCAGCCTACGGCGGGGAAACGGCTTGATCAGTACATGTATCAGGTGTGTATATAAGGGATACCAAAAAGTCCTGTCGACATTTCAACTCCGTATGTAGTTGAATTCTTGTGAATCTCATTGACACTTGCTTGGCAGATAAAGAAACTCGATCATGAAAATATCAATCGTTTTGTGGGATTGTCCATTGAAGCTCGACCGCCCATCATCTACTTCCAGTTCTGTTCAAAGAAATCTGTAGAGAATCTCATGGAGAATGCCACGGTGGATTATACACTAAAGTTATCCCTTATCCAAAACCTTATTGCGGTATATTTCTTAACAGAATTTCCTTTCTTCACGCTGTAACTTACGACAGTACTTGAAAAACAGGGAATTGCCTATCTTCACCTTTCGCCGATCAAGCTCCACGGGAACATGCAAAGCAGCAAATGTCTTGTGGATCATTACTTTACGCTCAAGATTTCCGATTACGGACAAGAGAAACTGAGTGTATTGCTGAGGAAAAAGCAACTCCGGCATTTGCGCAAAGACCTCACAATTAAAAGGCCATTTTTTCCGGTGAATGCGTGGATGGCTCCGGAAGTGCTAAGAGGACAAGCGCCAAATCACGCGAGCGATGTTTACGCCGTGGGTCTTGTAGCCCATCAGATTGTTATGGAGTGCACGGTCTTTGGAATAGATTGTTATGGAACACGCTGGGGATCGATTTTCGACGTAAAAGCTTCGTCTTTAGACGGTAAATATCAGCGCATTCATCTGAAGTCAGTAAAAAATGATGTGTAAGGCGGAGATGATCTTAAAACTACAACAATACTTGAGAAATCAATGCCGAATAACTGTACTTCTGAATGTGTTAAAAATAGACGAAACTTTGCGAAGCAAGAGTTTATGCAGCTTTCTAAAGGACAGCAAGTGCATATATAAAGTTTATCCACAAAGTATAGATGCACGACCTGAGTGTACATTTGCAGATGTAATACACAAGGTTCGAAATGGCGAAACACCGCCCTTTCGTCCAGTGTTTCCGGAAGAGTTTCGTGATGGAAATTGGAAGTTACTGATGGATTTGATTGTGGAATGCTGGGCGGAAGATCCTCTAACCCGTCCCAGCACTAGCGATCTCAACAAAGAACTTCGTGAAATTTGCAGCGCATTCGATGGATTCACTGGTCCTTTGGTGGATCGACTACTGAGACGTTTGGAGAACTATTCTACAGCTTTGGAACGGAAGGTGGCAGATAAGGTTTACCAGTTGCTTCAAGAACAGGAACGCTGTGACGAATTGTTAAAGGAAATGCTACCATCGTGAGTACAATTTCGGGAGTTTCCATAGCAATAAGTAAATATGGTTTGGTTTGCAGGGAAGTGGTGCACCAGCTAAGGCACGGTCTTGCTGTTGTCCCGCAGATGGTGGAACAAGTGACCGTGCTCTTCTGTGATATTGTTGGTTTCTCGAATTTTGTCATGAGCTTTGCACCGGAAAAAGTGTTCCGGTTTTTGGATTCTGTCTACATTGTTTTTGATCGGGTAGTGACGGCCCGATCAGTGTATAAGATGGAAACGTCTAGCAGCTATTACATCGTATGTTTTTGTACACATTGCAATCTGTCGATATAACAATGTCAGAAGTAAAGAAAATTCATAATGTTGCGTAGGTTGTCGGTGGACTGACCCAGACGATCGGAATACACCACACCAAAGAGGTGTGCATTACGGCCTTGAATCTCCGATCGGCATTCGTGGAGAAGTGTGCACTGGGCAGTTTGGAGTTCTCAGCTGGTATCCACACCGGACCGGTCGCTGTGGGCGTGGTTGGTGCGAAGCGACCGCAGTATTGCTTGTAAACCCGATCAAGTGTTTTCTCATTTCTGTGCAGTATTGACTAAAGTGACTAAACTTATAGGTTTGGAGACACGGTTAATGTTGCTTCCAGAATGCAAGCTTCCTGCCTCCCGTCGCGTATTCATGTCAGCAGTAAAAGTGCCGAGATTGCCAGGGAGTTTGGTTGTGATTTTGAATTACGGGGCACCATTGAGATTAAGGTATGTGACCTTTATGTGGCAGGCGTAACTTTATACGAGATGCCTATCCGCTTTGTGTAAGTGTATGTCTCTCCTCGAAAAAGAGTCTCAACCTGAAATACATGCTTCAAACTCATTGCATAGCTAATGCTTAATGATAAACAACGCACACAAAACCCGAGTATTGATTTAACGTTATTGATTCAAATTTCAGGGCAAAGGAGCTATGACTACGTATTGGCTAATGGATAAAAACACCTCACAGAAGAGCGCGTCTGATAAAACCATACTGTAATTATTTCCTTCGGCCAAGGAAATTGTATCAGTGTATCAGGAAACGTATTTGAACTAACGCGTATGGAAAGTTACGCAGAACTTCTGAATAAGCTGTTTTATGTCGATACGGGCTGCCTGGTGGATTTCACAGTCTTTTGAGAGCCAACTGCTAAGAGTATACGACGCATATAATTTTCTTTCCTACGACGTGACCTTTATTTGCTAGACTGTGCATTATCATGGCACTAGAAGTTGTCATTTGTATGGTCTTTTCCTTTTTTGCAAGGTTATTTACAGTGCTGGCGCTAAAAGTTACTACTTCTGAGGGAACTGAGTTTTGTTCAAAACAAAAACCGAGAAAACCATCGTCATTGCTATTTTTCATAAACGCCTGAGTACGTGGCAGGGTACCCAACACTGACGGCCGCGCTTTCTCTCATAAGAGTTGTCAGCAGAATGTATAATATCCTCCGGATTATTCATTGACGCGCACTTTGATAATATATTACAGCATGCATGATACCGTATAGTGAACAACATTCTTGTTCGTTTTTGTTGATACTCTATGGATACTGCACTGTACTCAGTGTACTGTAATAGTCCAGATAAGCTACGCTAGAAACAAACTTTCAGTAGGAAAACAAAAGCCTGCACATGTAACGCTACTGCACCATTTACACAATAAAGAAACAACCAAAATCATTGTCGTACGTTTTAGAACGCGTTGGCATCGTACTAAGGACACAGGCTGCATTGCCTTTAACAACAGCCAGGCTGATGCGCTGCTGTAATTATTTTCTGATGTATTGTAATTATGTATGGAGTCCATGGACTAGTTACCATAGTCACCATAGTCTAGTGACAGCATTTCGAATCTTTGTAACAACATGCATTGCCAGCGCAGGATGCCGAGTACTTCTGCATGTGCATAGCAGTCCGGTTCTGCTAACAAGTCTTACTTTAATGCAACATAAAAGTGTCATAAAACAAATCAGAAAACGCTCGTCCCATCTCGATCTGTTTTGGTTGTACTAACACGGTAGTCGAGTTATGAGTCATGTAGCTGAACCGGGACTCTTAGTTCACACCCGAAACCTTCGGTATTTGTCAGAGAATTTAATTCGACAAACGACACCCGTTCTTTTCGGTTCTGATACGCTGCGATACAGTACTACATCCAGCCAGGCGTCCGGAGCAGGCGAACGAGGTATCGAGCAGTTGAAAGAGCTCCTTCATAACGGCATCAGCTTGTGGAGAGCAAGTGCCGGTGAAGTCCTGCTTCGAACAGTGAC
This sequence comes from Paramacrobiotus richtersi, assembly GCA_034698045.1. NCBI lineage: Eukaryota > Metazoa > Tardigrada > Eutardigrada > Parachela > Macrobiotidae > Paramacrobiotus > Paramacrobiotus richtersi. The sequence continues at coordinate 9,880 of JAQGAU010002500.1, forward strand.
GAATCTTGTCCATCGAGCTGAAAGATGAACATTATATTTATGCTGTACATTACAGTTTCAGAATCATCGAATCTTTAATATTGCATCATACCAGCACAGACTGCCCAACACGTCGTTGTCGTGAAAATAACTTCGAAGGCCGCTAAAGTCCAAATCGGTTGACTCGAAGGAGAAGCTGGAGGAGTTGAAGCAAGAAAATGGATCTTCAAAACTCCCGGCTGCTTTGTCCGTGCATGAATTGTTGGCGAACTTGGTATCCGACTGCTCGATACACTCAGCAATCAATTTCGCATCGTTGAACAAGTTGGGCCGAGCGCATAGTGCGCGTGCAACCGCCACGGTGCCGTTCACGAACTCGTGGAAGTTGGCGGCGTTTGGTATGGATGCCGTGCACTGGTTAATGAAGTCTCCGATACAATTCACCGCCGTTGACTGCAGCCTAAAAAATCATAGTCAGTGTTAGTCACAACTCGCATTTGCTGCTTTTATATCAGATTACATATATATTACATATACAGTATATTACATATCTCTAGATTCATACATTTCTACGTCTCAGTATCCACGGAATCGAACTCGTCTTTTATCTTTCAATATAACAGAATCTGGTCAGTTCTGGTCTACAGGTATCCTCTCCAGGGTTTGCCAATCGAAGAGTTTGTGCTAAAATTCGTGATCTAAAATTTTTTATCGAATTTTGAAATTTTTGGCAACTGTGATCATAGATGGCGTGTATGTGTATTACAGTGTATATATTACAATAAGAGTTGTGGAACGTAATGGACGTGTGTGTTGAATTCCACTTCCAGCGAAACTCAGTTTCCATGGAAAAGGAATGCCCTAATGGGAGACCGTTACAGCGTTAGACCGTCACAGAACCAACGAAGATTTTCACACAGGTGTCAACCAGGAAACTATGTGCAGGGCACTGTTAAACGGCTGTTCTGATAACGAGGGAGACTTCTGTTACAGGAATAATTATTAAAATTCTTAGCAGTGCAGTAGCAACAGTGAAGAGATAATACAACTGGCTTAGTTTATTAATTCGTATATTCTGGGTTTACGAAGGTCATGTGGAATATCGTGTTAAAAGTTATACATGGTTAAGTAGCCCCTCAAGGAGCAGTAAAATATTCTGTTTTGGATGTAGAACTGATGCTATCCTTTTAAGGTGATTCACATGCTATACTTTGAGCACATTCGTGGAGAGTGATTCGTTGCGCACTCTGAAACGACAAAACAAGATACGCTGTTGCTTTTGGTGGTAAAAAACCAACATACACGAATGTTAAAACGAACTGTGTGCGCAGCATCCGGCTGCGGAGCAATCACTGGAGAAAGTTTAACACAAACTCGTCGATCCTTTTGAAACTATGTTGAAAAGCACAGATGTACACAAGCCTTGTGTCACAAGGACCGCTTCCTAGAATCTTTCTAAAAAACTGAAGTGAATTTCAAAATATTTGAAATTGTTAAAAATTTAAAAGTATACTTAACTGTTAAACTGGTTTTGGTTCACGATCGTTCTTATGTATATCTGCACTTTCCAGGCACTTCTCAAAAGAATTGTTTCAAACGAGACTTTTGATAACGGGTTTGTGCCTAACTTTTCTCCAGTTACTGCGCCACAGCCGGTTGCTGCCCGCACAAATCGTTTTTGGTCTTTTGCCAACCAAAAGCTGCACTACATCTGTTGTTTCGATTCAGACTACGCGTATGAGAAATTGCCAGCAAATGATATCGAACTAAAGGTCACTCGCCTTACAGTTTCAATTTTCCGCAAAAACATCCACCATTTTCATTTTTTGGTTTTTCAGTATTATCTTTATGAAACTAATCGTGTCGTAACAATTCGCAGGCATTCTTGGGTTTTGCATGGCACAGTAAATAATGTAGAAGTACACGCATTAATGGGTGGAACGAGATTTTTGCATTTATTGATACCAGTTGAGCATAAATATCAAAATTATCAACCCAGCGAACAAAGTCGATTAGCCTACCGAATTATGCGTCTACAGATGACTTTCTAAGCATGTCTCATGTAAAAGTGTAATATGTTATTGCGTATTTGAATCATGGTAAAAATTGGAACAGTATTGTTGAACATGTCAGTCACTACGTACGCACACACTACATACCATTTGAGGTTTCAGGAATTTTCCAAAATTTCGAAATTCTGAAGTTTCCGAAATTTGAACGATTCCAAACCTCAAACATTTCAAACACAAATGGGTTGCGCGCCAGCGCAACCCGCGCTTGTATGATATCAGATTATATCGGATTCTAGGTATATTACTTTTATGAATTCTAGTCTCGAATTTACGGGAATGATTATTATCACCCAGACTGCTAAGATCATATCGTGCATCAGTCTGCAGCACGCCCTTGACACTTGTTCTGGACAGCGCACAATGTCAGAGAACAGACAAGGAACTGGTATTAGAGTACAATTACTGTACATAAAATGCAAGGAATAACTCTAATAACATACCAACAATGCCAGCACCGGCATTGTTGGTTACCGGCAAAATTAGCTGTTTACTCTTATCGGTTGCGGTAATCAGCCAGAATTGTCCGACCCTCGAACTCAGCTATAATTTGTCTTCCTTGTTCACTCAAGAGTCAAGGCTACACACGGCTGGAAACGCGCGAGAATTTGCTTTTGGAGCTTGGACTAATCAAGATTGCAAATTTGTACGTTAATACATATTTCGGAAAACGATTCAACGGCGAACCCACCCCGAGACTGGGTTTCATTTTAGTTTTTCGGCTAACCATACTTTATTAGCTTTGTAAAGTATTGCGAAAGCCCGCACAGTGTCATGCATCGGATTGTTACCAATTGCTAACAAATTGTAGGCGTTCTTCAATCTTCAGTTCAGATCTTTGCGAGCGGCCGGTTCCCGACTTCCAGCAATACTACACTGATGACCATCTGTTCGTCGTCTGTGTACAGGCTGACATACCGGTGCCCGATATAGACCAGTTGCATAATACTGTATTTACTGAGTACAAACGACGAAGTGATTAGTTCATAATGAGCGAGGGCGGCGAAGTACATACATTTCATGTTAACGTACAGAACCGTGTTAGCGTTCAGACGCGAGTCTCGGCTGCAATTATCATTTATCAAACTCGCCATAAACATGATCACAAATACAATATGAACGATTACTAAATCTACGCGGCGTAATATAAGTCGGGTATAAACAGTAAAAAGTTATGTTTTCACAGTTATTAACAAATACCACCGAACATGTATGGACTGTGTGTATGGACTGTGAGTCAGATTACGATCTCAATCAGGTTCTCACACAGGAATGTTAAGCATAACTTACTGTAAAAATTCATAACTTTTTACTGTTAATAGTAATCACAGAATAAAAAATTGTCCCTTAATCACCAGATTTAGCAGGTTTTATTTAGTATGGGTTCCCAACTAGAGGTTGCAATAGTTTGCTTGTACTTACGGCTGATTTTTCGTACCCACATATGCTATTACAATTCTTTCTCAAAACAATCTTACTGGCAAACCATGTTCAGCTCCTCTTGCGAGGGAAGCGCATCCGCCGATCGATTACTCATCTTCTGTATTATGGCCAGTCCTTGGGGGTTGGTCAAAGCGAACGATATCGGCGCTAGCAGACATGGTGTAATTCTGGAATCACCGCAGCCCGCAGGTGGAACTTCCGCCTCCCCTGAATGGAGCAGGGCGCCCAACCCGAGAATTATGCACAAAAGCGGAAACATTGTCTTACTCTTTGACGAAAAAGGAACTTCTGAAAAGAAATTACAACTGGCGATGTTTTATATATACTATGGCCAGTCTGCCTATTCAAATTGTTGAGTGTGGGCTTTTCTCGATAATAATCTGAACTACTTCGATCAGATCTTTGTTAAACGCAGGAAATGTATCGGGTAAGATGAGTGGCTAAGGCATGCTGATTGCATAATTTACACTGTACAAAACGGAAGGAAAACAGCTTAAATACCAGCAGCAATATTTCCTGATAATTGCTTTGTTAGAATTTCAGGTCTTCAGAGCCTAGGGGCACAACATGATCAAACATAAAAAAAATTTATACTTTGCAAAACAGCACGATCTATCATGGTAAATAACCCCTTTATTCAATTAACGTTTAGTATGATTAGCAAATGCACCAATTCAGAAAACCGGAAACAATAAATTTTACTGATTGCCAATGACAGTATGCACAAAAGGTACTAAAAGCATTCATGGAACACTCCGGACATATTTTAGCAGTAAACACGCTGCACTTTTGCTTCGTCTCGTGTACTCTAAGCCGCTGCGTTACTCAAAGCTTAAGATTCTCTAATATTCTCATCTTAAGCTGGCTCTGCGGAAAAACAAAGTAGCGTCAATCGGAGCTACGCAGCGGAAAATAAATGAAAATTGTCGGTGATCATCCCAAGCGCTGGCACGCTTGTGCCGCGCATTTGTAAGTCTTTAGTTCACTGTACAGGTGGGTGCGACATCCCGCTGTACTGTATGTATGTAATTTATGTTCAGGTTCTTACTACATAACGGTGTCCTTGAGCCGCATACGTCAAAAGATTGGATTATGTAGACGATTTTCCGGTAGGCGATTTTTTACTCGACTTTGTGTTCCCACTCACAGATTAACCTGACCCAACCAATCTCGTACGATGGATTCTCAGTATCAGGAATGGCAAGCAAGCGGATCGGCACAGAACACTGTGAAATCGGCGCGTAAGCGAATCGTTTGGTCACTAAAATTCTGGATTGAGTGGAAGAACGTCTGTTTGTTTCCTGTTTATTCTGATGCATTGGATCTGGATGGATAGTTTCTAGTCTTTTTAAAACAAATACTTTAACTGCGGGAAATAATTGACCGCTCCTACTTCTGATCTACATTCGCTGACAGGTATTTCCTTTTAATTCTGGTACAGTAAGTAAACGGAGCATATTGGCAGCCATCTAACTGTAACGATGATGACGTACATTTAACCTATCTACGGTAAAAGGGTTAACGTGGGATAAGGTTCCGCTAAAGTGGTAAAAATATCTTGAAGGTTATTAACGACGTATTGCAATCCAGTAAACATTCCTTTGCCGTTAGTTAACAAGTGTTGTTACCCCTTCATCGTAAGATCTTCAAGAGAGGTCAAGAGGTCACCGAGACATCTTAATTGAAGTCTCCATTAATTTTAGTTGACGCCGTCTGTTGAAAATAAAACCATGACTGCGCAATTTTAATTTCCGGCTCGTACTTCCTTTTTTGCAGATGGAATTGGTTTGCAGGAAAAATGAGACTCCGGCTCGGTCCCCGAACTATGAAAATGAAATTCCAGTTAAAGATAATACGTAGCGTCTCACCTCGTCTTGCTATATAAGCGCTCAAGTACCGCACAGGCATCTTATCGATGTTTCATCACATCAAACGAATCATCCCTGCTGTGCTTGTCCCACGTACAACATG
>JAQGAU010002501.1:0-15339 GCA_034698045.1 Paramacrobiotus richtersi
AACAGACGAAAACCTGGCATCGGCTCTACGCCTCCCTCACAAGCCCCATGCGGATTTCTGCCTCAGTGGGATCCCCCACCTCGAGCAGAGTAAGTTCAAAGCCGTCAAAGATTACAATGCGTTCATCGAAACCCAGCTAAAACAGCAGGAAGTGGAAGTACGATTTGTCAGCGTTTTTCTCCCAAGCAAAGTAGACCGCCGAGGAAACACGTTTGCCCGAATTGGTAGCCTTTGTGCGTGCTTGGGTTTTCTGAACTCTCAAATTTGGCTGATTTCTTCTTTCGATTTTTATTTCGAAATCTTATCTCGTAAATCTTTGATAATCTTCAGTGGATAATGGTTGTGCTCAGTTCTCCCTTTGAGGTCTATCTCTGATGTTGTTTTAGCCTTTTTCAGGCAGTAGATTTTGTACTATTCTTCCCCCAGTTTTTGATATGATCCCTCTGTCTGTTTGTGGAGTTAATGTCATGCATGTCGATGCATGGCACCTGCTGGACCGAAATGGCCAGAGGAATAAACTTGTCTTGTCTTGTCTTGCGTATTTACATTTCCTTGACGTATTCCGCTATGGGGATGGTATTGCACTTTAAGTCTTCAGCAACACATAATTTCTTGAAATAAAAGCTACACAACTTTACATGACAGGAAACGTCAAACTGGGCCATAGAATTCCTATTTGCAGAACAGGTATAAGTCACAGTTTGATGTATCTACCAGAAATACAGGTTATTGCCAACTGACCGCCAGATTGCACCGGTTCCTGTCCATGCTTCAGCCGATGCAATCTCTCTACAGAATAACAGAAGTTAAACTAGCGTGCACAACATGTGCGCGAAACAGGATGAGGGATTCTCTGGTATTAGAACGATTTACTAGATGTGTGCATTGCGCGATGTGGCCACGAAAAAACGAAAAAGCAACACTCGTTACGGTTAAACACAACCAAGTCTTCGTCTACATAAGCGCTCACAAAATTTTAACAGACGGACAGTGAAACAGCAAGCAGCTGAATTAACGGGACCGAAGCAGGGTGAAGCGAGAATCGCCATCACAGCTATTGATGACTGCAGTTATACATAGCTCATGTTATAACAAACAGGAAGTTCCATGGTTGTCTTTTCATTTTCCATTGGCTAAAGGCACGATTACCTGTAATGCGGTTTGATGCGTCAGTTTGTTGAGGTGTCTCTAAATACGGCGGTGAGCGGCACTCCAGGTGTTCAGCCAGTTTTTATACTTAGCCAGATTTTTCGTTGTTCCAATCGAACGCATACAAATACTTTTGATGTGCCGAGTGAAGTCCTTTGTCTCTGCATTTTTTGCAGACATCGTATTTCTGGGCCGTCGAACATACTCTACACTGAAAAAATACTTTCATTATGTATCTGATGGATTATTTTCCACAGCAATTTCCAGAGCACTCAGCAATTTATTGCACTTCTCAAGGCTTGTTATGTTCATCTCAACGCTATCATCTAACTTCTGAAACTTAAAAAACCGATGGGAAAAACAAATAAGGGCTACGCAGTTAATGCGATCTGATAAACAACTTATACCTTTGGCGCGCTACTAATTATTGATATGCCGTTGGGTGAAAGGGGCAGAGAGAGTACCGGTAACACAATAGGTAGAGCAACCATTTCTTTGCCGGCCCTACATACCCAACCACTTTCTAATGAACCCCCTGCAGTTCTTCCTGTAAATACCGTTGCTATCGAGAAGGGGGTGGACCTAGTTTTCATGGCCTCATAAACGATGCTGTAGAAAACTCTCAAGCGACCGTTTGAGGGTGGTATACGCTTTGTTTGACAGCACTCGAGCCAGCGCTGTTTTTAGCGAAAGCCAGCTGCAATCAAGCACCGAAAAACCAGTGAACTTTGATACGAAACTTTCCCTCTCGTAGACTTCTATAGTAAATACTGGGAAACTGGATATGCCCTGTGTTCCTCAGGCAGTAATGTCTCAGCGCTCTAGTGCGGCTGCCTAAACGAGGAACAGACCCGACATGTTTGTTGTACAGACAGACAGGAATTTCATTCACCGATGCCACAGGAAAATAGTTTTCATTTTACACCAGAAACGACAGCAAGCAACTACAGTAGTGGGAGCAATGCCTGTGAGAAACTTAGGGCTGGTTTGTTAAAGTTAGCCTGCTTGCTATGCAGCTCTTTGGACTCAAGGTGGTGTCACAGTTCGTAATGAGCATCCCTGTTTTCTTATCTCCCGGTCCCCGGATAAAAAGTAACTGCGACCATGAAACCAACGGTCAAAGTCTGATATAGGGTATGCTTCTGCAGTGCTTGCACTGCCACGCCCAAAGCACAGTTCCAATGACTCGCAAACGGCTCCGTCATGGTTTTTTCAGCGACAGAAAGAACGATCTACCGTAGAAATGCGCTCAAAAAGAACGAATTAGCCTAAGAGTTTTCAGCAATTGCGGAATTACATCTATAGCCCAAACGGTGCAAGAAGGAATGGGCAATCATGAATTTATGTTTCTTGAAACTGCGCCCAATGTCAGCACCCCAAGCATTTTGGTCGGACTTGGCCTTAAAATAGTGTAAGGCTCAAAGCTACCGTGTAAACAGCTGTTTTGGTGAGTTCCGGATCTCAAATGATCCTTTGAACTTGCACACTAGCGTGCAAGGTTTAAAAAGTTATAAGCCTGCAAAGATTTCAAATATTTACTATGTGTGCGGTAAGCAATCAAAAAGCTGGCTCCGAACGTGCTACAGTTTATTCTCTTTCCGACGATATCTTGCTAGCCTATTTTTCTTATGTTTAAAGAGCACAGTAAAGGTATGACATTTCGTCTAGGCGCAATTCAGTGAAGCTGTTTTTTAGAGCCGTTGAGTGAAGATGCAGGGAGTGTATTGATTACAACGTAGAGCAGGCCTTTCTATACACGATCCGTATAACTGGATAAACGGCGAAAGCGCAAATTTACCGGAACATACGAAATCCGGAAGCTACCGAAACAGCAATTTGCATGGTAGCTTTGAGCCTTAAATTACGTCCATATAAGACTATAATCCCGTAAAATCGGACAGTTTGCGGGAAACAGTGCCACTGCGTCGGTTAAGACAGTAGGAAAACTGTGAGAAAAGGACAGGCACCGTCGGTAGATGGCAAGGTTTCCGTAGTTTAGCGATGACACCGCCACACGCCGCGCAGTTTAAATACTATTGCTTTCGAAACTATCTGACTATTCACAGTTTCAGTTTGACCCAATACAAAAATACCTTGCGATTAGCCTAGTTATATTGAGTTTAAAGAGCACAGTCATATTAGAACTCTTTGTATGGGTGTAACACAATGCACCTGTTTTTTTTACAGCGGCCGGGTGAAAGGGGAATGGATAGTATCGATAGCACCGTAGAGCTACCCTTTCTATAAACGATCTGTATGACCTGACAGAAGGCAATTAAGTGCGCAAGAACATTAGAACATTAGAAATCCGGAACCTACCAAAACAGATATTGACATGGTAGCTTTGAGCCGTAAGGAATTTGGTTTTTGGCATTTTTATTGTGTCAACAATGTTTCTGGGCCATTGCCAAACAGCCGTGAGGCAATACATTAAGCGAAGGGTTGCTTGCTTGTAAGTCTGTGACTCAGTAAGTGGCGTCCAGAAATTATGCGTGGGTGTACCGTAGTGGTGTGGGTCAGTCCGGCATACACTTACCACGTAGCGCGTGCCAGCCACTTCACCTCCACACTCGTCGCAAACGAGTCCCAGGTGCACTGTAAGGTTCCTTTCAGAGGCCGGACATTCTGAAAATCACAGAAAGTGAGAAATACGTACCGAGACCTGACTCGATTTCGTCATTGTGTTTCTTCAAGCAAAAGTGTCACCCCGGAACAAAAAGTCTGACTCGTGGGAAAATTTGACTGGTTCAGCTTCGTTGCTGTCTGGTCACGTAAACCGGGCAGTAAAAATTACCCCCATGGCAAGGTTTTCGTTCCGGGGAGGCATTTTTGCAGGTGAAAAATATGACGGGTTAGAAACCCGGAAAACTATATTGGTACGCCGTTATTTCCCTATTTGGCGGACGGAGACATAATGTCTCCCTCCGCTAAATGTCTACCCTGTCAGGCAGTAATAATGTCTCAGCTTTAGACATCATTGCCGGTCACATCTGTTCCTTGGATAGTATCACGTTTGACATATGTGACCACTGAGAAAGACCCGACAGATCACATCATACCTTTTCTGTTCAATCCGATGAAGATGTGGCCATTTGCCTCCTGTGCGTGGTACGGCCACGTGCAGATTCCACTGCTTATACTTGAATACATTCCAAGGCAATCTTTCTTCCACATACCGAGCAAAACGATATATAACATTTCCTGTCCCACAGTGACCCAGGTTTCTTGGCCTGTTAGGCTTTTTATGCACAATTTACCCCTTTGAGACGGAAATGCAGCGAATGTTTCCGGGCGTGGATCGGGAAAAAATGATGAAAACCCTGGCGAAATGTATATGTCAGCAGTTCTCGCATGAAAGACACTCTTTCCATAATCGTGTGTCCAAAAAGCAATAAGGCGTCTTTCAACAAATGATCCAGGAACTACAAACTCGCTTTTCCAAGTAAGTATTCCAAACTTTTTTCCGGAAGCAACGGATTCGTACGACGGTCGATTGACTGATAACGGCACATCGTACGGAGTCAGTTTCGAATACGTGCACCGCTGAAAGTTTATGTCGTCAATGTAATCTTCTGGGAACCAAAAGCAACTTGATTTTCTTTTTGATTCATTCAAGCTCAATTTTTTTTTCGACTCGTTTGCAAGTATAATACCCCAGATAAACCACGGATATCGTTTGGATAAAATATTCCCGATTTTTGAAGCCAAGTGTTGGTGACGATTTGCCGGTTCCCGTGCGTGAGCGATCATGAAGTCATGAATCACGCTCATTGCTTCTGAATCGCCCAGTCCGGTTATGGAAAATATTTTAGTTTGAACGTGTGGCCTGGCTGCTTCTAAAGCTGATGCAATGTCCTGCATGTAGGTCTGTAGTTTTTGCAGGTCTTGTTGTGCCACCATAGCATACTGCTCGCCATTTCCAACAGACTTTTCACGTGAAATATAGTATAGCCTGTACGCACAACAGAGTGCTGAGAGAAAGCAGTCGACAACAATTTTTTCGCACCATCGTTCAAAAGAATAATAATCGCAACATTCAATAAGTGCGTTTAGTAGCTTTCCTTCTGTTGGTCGCTCTTGTGTATTGTTGCCCGTGATATCAAAATGTAACTTGATTAGCAGTCCTTTTGGATCATACCGAGTGAATGCTCGCAAGAATTCTAATTTCAAAAAGTCAAAGCTGACTGCGCCTTCGTCGATTTCCATAACGGCTTTCAAATACGCATACGTCGTGCGCACGTTGGAATATTGTTGTTCGTACATCGTCAGCTTCATTTTTCCAAATTCGTCCGCCAATGAACGGTTAAAATGACTGGCTACGTCATCCAATTTGCGGTGCAGATTTATTAAATGATCACGAGCATCAAAGCATATCCAGTAGTTCAGAGCAGCTGAACGTGCAGTGCTTGACTGTGGATGCACGTGATTTATGATATCATTAAGTTGACAGGCCGCAAATGGCGTTACCTTTTTTAAAAGGCTCCAGAAAACCTCAAACGCATTAAGCGGTAGATCCATCTTAGTTAGACAGCAAGTCGTGAAAATAACAATTTTAGAGTTCAGAATGAGTAAATGCGTCGGACCATAAAATCGTTTGACATGCACATTTCAAATTAATCGATAGCGCAAAGGAATTCTGAGAGGCACTAGTTTATGCATGTTCCGATACCAAGAACTATGAATTCAACACGTCGTGTTCTTTTTGCCCTAGGGCCTAGGCTGCGGAAAACTTGTTTGTTTGTGCGACGTATACGACAGATAGCTGTACGTATTATTCATGTGAACATTTAGATACAGACAGACACATTTGCAGACACAAGTGTTTATCACTCTGCTCGTTAGCACTGGAATCGAATGAAATTCCATGAATACCGGTGCGCTGAGCTTTTGGTGGTTTGATCTTGGTTCCGGTAGGCCGTTAACCGTCAATATTCAAATGACGCATTAGCTTTGCTGTGGGCTAGGTACGTGCCACGTAAACGGCGCATCAGAACTGTTTGGAGCAACATCGTGCGTCGTGTAAACATTTTTAAGGAACAATTCGGATTATTTATTTTTCGATATCTTTTGATGATTTCTGGGTTGAATAGTAGGAACTCAAAATAAGCTAGATGAGTGCACTCGCTGTTGTCGGACACTGATCTCAGATGCTTGGATTACCTCTAGGCACATGGAATTATATACCGCCACTTGCGCAACCTGTGTTCAGTGGCATAATGAAGATCAGAGACTGCATTCTGCAAGTGAACTCAAACCAAAATCACCAGTTTCGACCCCGGAAACTATAGATCTGGATGTCTGGGGCCGGGAGCGCCCTTTTACTGGACGAAAGAGTGAGATATGGAGCCTTGGATGCATTGCACAATTTTCACGCATTTGGTGACAGGTGGTAAACCACCGATATACACGTTTCCAACAGTCCAACTAGCTTAAGATAAGTTGACCCAGAGCAGGTTATGTGGTTTATGATAAGAGACAAAACGTTGCCTCACATATGACTGAGTACCGACCAGTATACGCAGTTTCGTTCTGCAGTTAAGGCTAAGGCGGCTAAGACGGCTAAGGAGTTGAAGATCCTTACGGGATTCTGGCGGAACACACTGCCAGTGACGATTACCAGGATCATCGAGGAGGCGAGCTGTTACCATCAGAAACTCGTTCTTACTGGGAAAATTATGAAGAATGATAGTTAGTTAGCTTTCACACAATGTGGTCGGCACTTCTCTTCTTGATGCAGTACATCTAAGAACAGACGAGCTAGTGCAGAGGTGCCCGACGTTGTCTTATCACTCTCATGCGGGCCTGCTTATAAACCCTTTATTGTCATCATTTTTAAAGGTGTAGTGTTGGCGCTGCGTTCGATTTCCTGCGCTTTAGGTGCATTTGTCTGCGCAATCGTTCGAATTCCGCTACATCACACGAGCAAACAATATATTTATTTTGTGAACTACGTATAATCCGCGAAATAGCCTGCCGAAGGTGAATTCCCTGCAGTTATTTTTAACGTTGTGTCAGTCATTGTGTAATTCACTGAGAAGCAGGATAGCTGTTAAACTGACACGTCAAAACACACGCTTCGAAAGGTGTAGACAACCTATAGTCCATCTCAAAATATTGGTTCGCCAAGATTCTGTTTTGATCAGTGTGCCAACATACCGCAAAGCGCAAGCCGCCTGTCGCCAGGTGAATATACTACATAGTAAAACTGCCGTGCGGTACAGATGCCGCAATGGTCGGTGTTTTTCTACCGGTGCAGTTTTTCCATCAGTAGCAAATATTATGATACTTCTGAGTCAATTCAGGGGTTGCCTGAAAGTTCTTGCATATTGTTCTGCATAGTATCTACTCAGAGGCGGCTCGAGCTTCGAGGTCTGGCCAAGGAGAGGGGGTAGGGTTTTTACACGTGCTATGTATAGAGAACGTCTGCCGTCTGGTAAAGTAAATCGTTCCATACAAACATGTCTTTGCCGGTTCGACGTGGGAGAGGCCCGTCACGTGCACTACACTCACCAGATCAATGATGTCGGTCTGCAGCTCCACAAACGCTACATAACGAAAGAATCCGTTAGTTAGTCAATCATAATGTTGAAACGAAATTTCCTACCTTGTTTACACTCAATTCGGACATGACTCTCCAACGTATCCAACTGCAACTGTATTCCCTTGTAATCCCGCTCCGCTCAACTAATCCGCCGGCATACCAGCCATAAAACCGCCGCAGTAACCCCCAGTCACCCAACAACCCTTTCGGAGGTCCCGGTGACCGCATCCGAGCTGACCAGTACATCTTGCTCCATCTACACCCCTGGAACTTCCCGGTAGCCCGCCAGTAGCTCCGCATCCGCGAGATGCACCGTCACGGGTTGGATTATTACTCCCGCTAAACGCCTAGGCTCAAGGCTGGCAGAAACTCCGGGTACTGGAGAGCGATGTAATGTTGCAGATTTCGACCCCGATGGTGACGAAGGAGTTCGTGGTGATCCCGGTGTTTAATCGCTCCCCCTCGATGATCAAATCTTCCCCAAGATACGGGTGTTTTGGGGTTCATTGAATGGGTCGAACTCTGGGTTCGGGAGTTATGTAACCTTTAGAAGCTTTTTATCCACCCAACTGTCCATTCCCATTCGCACAACGTTATCAACGCTCCCATTGATCTTCTCGACACCGGGCGCCAGCACAAGATCGTACGTCGTCCGGCCATTCTGGATCGTGCATACTCAGATTAATCGATGACTTTTCGATCCGACTACCCATGCTATTTGTCCTGGTGTTTTGCACCACGTCCAGTTTCTTCTTGATAATGGTCTCCACATTCTCACCGCGGAGACGAACACCCGGGAGGAGTTCAGCCCCTTTACACCATGAACTACAAGTTCAACGTTCGATTGCATGCCTTTGCAGATTTGCAGGACTGATGACCCCGGGGATACCTGCCGTAGATGCGCATTCCTGCCGTACACTCAATGCTTCCCTGGGCCACCTGCAGTGATGTTAGTAGCAGTTATGGTGGTCTTGTTCAAACCAACATAACTCGTTATACAATGTTTATTTGGCATAAGCCAATTTGTAAAAGAATTTATCTCGTTATTGATTGCTCCGCTGCTTATTAAAATTTTTGTAATAACCAAAGGGATGGTGGTACTATGTAATACAAGCCCAACTCGGCCTACGGCCTCGTTGGGAAGAACGTTACAGGCATGTGTACTGAATATTCAAGGCGAGAATTGTTGTTTTCCCAGAGAATCAAATGCGAAAACCAGACACAGCTTTCGACATCGATTCCTAGAGAAAATTTTAAAAAATTTTAAAAAATATCTAATTGCATTTTGAACGTATAGAAATTATAAATTTGATGTATCGTTTCCAAAAGCTGCACCGTGCAATATATTAAGTGTTTAAAAGTGTTTACATATTTCAAATTTATTAAAAGTTCTCGAATTATAGTATATTGTTTGTACGAATATTGTTTTATTATATAATTATTAGTGTACATAGGTAGTTTAAGATTGTGTTTGTGCGATTTAGCGGAAAGCATTACGATGTCTATTTGGTACAGAAAGTTCTGTGTTTACTGCAACAGAATAGAGGAACGATTTGATGAGTGTCCAGTTTTTTCTTGTCAAACGCAGCGCTTGAAATAATGAATAAATTTTTAAAGAATCAATTTATTGAAGATTGCTTTTTATTGAGTTTAGATTATTTTGTTTTAGTCAGTTTCTTTAGAATGATTTTATTCTAATGGTTTTTTAGTAAATTATTGGGCTCCCGCGAATGCGTGTCATACATTTTAATAATTTGTTCTATAACGTCTTTGGTGCTACAACAGATTTCTTAGGAAATTGCGGAGAGCGCTGGCAAACAGCCATGATGGTGAGTCTGGGTTGTTTGCCGCATTAGTACCGCCAGCTAAATGAAGACCGTCATAAAAGGCTTGAGTAGGAAAAGAGGAAACGTCGTAGAAATGAAGCCGAAAATTATACATGTTGGTATCATTGGCAAAAGCACAGAATGTGGACAGGTACTCGTTGATAGTCTGAATAACACTGTTGAGGTCATGGTGTCGGTTTAGATGTTCAGGCAGTGTGAAGCGATCTTCTTAGTTACTGAAAATTCCAATCAAACAGATGACGGTTGTTTGCGCAGGAATAATTCGGAAAAGATCAAGAAGGGATGATAGCATGAGTTTGAATAAGTATCGACCAATTGTATGGTTGCCGGTACGGAAGATAAATGCCGTATTATTGCGATGAGAGAAGAAATTGCGAACGTCGTTTGTGCCAGCCGAGAGTACCAATATTGTGGGAAGCATGTTGAAGCGACTGTACATGGAAGATGGATACTGCAGACGGTAGAGGTAGTGGCACCTGAGTAACTGTATATAAATACTGGATGTGATTGGATAGTGGAAATTTTCGAAGCAAGATCGTAGGTCTCCTGCGGATCAGCCGGATTTAATAGGATTTTGCTTGTTGAGTCAGGTGTAGGTGGTTTCCAGAATAACAGCGATCTTAGGTGTGAAGCTCCTAGTAATGCTATTTTAGCGGATTTAACACAACCGAACGAGTAATCAAGACCTTCGTCCCTTTCGAGAGCTCCTGGTCGATTAATAACAACGCGGCGCACGTCTGGATAAACAGCCTTGTTATGGTCCATTCCTCCTAAAAGTGCGTGCAAGTGGTTATTGGGTGAAAACAGAACTGTCGTTTTCTTCCGATTTCGACAGATCTGTTATATACGTGCTAATTAAGTCAGTAATATTTAAGCCGAAGAAGGGGGGGTGGGGTAAAGATAGTAATAAGACCAAATGTTGCACCATTCGATAGAACTCGACGAGCTGAGTCGAATGATACCAAATTTGGACCAAAAAAATATTACTGACGCTAATATGCAGCGGGAGCTGCATAGTACTGTCTTGTAATAACAATCGTTTGTAGCTATAACTATTAAAGTAGCTAATAATAATTATAATATATACGTTATTAAATATACGTGCTAACAATAGTGATAATTGAGTTTTTATTATGATATGATAGTATTACAATCGCATTATACTAATATGTATTGAAGTACTCGTGCTTTACATTCATTACAATTTCAACATCTGCCTCGCTGCAATCAAAAGTACGTAAAATAGATGTGTAACATGGCGGTATATGCATAATAATACGCAGGCAACAATGGTGCTGTTTGGCTTTTCGGTTCAACAGAGTGTGTATGCAATGCTAAGTACAACCATATGTAGTAGAATATGTTGGCAGGTAAGGGTCTGTGACAGAGCTGGTGTCACAGTACAACGCCCAAAGGGATATCAACGCTGTTTGCGAGCTCTCTTTTGTGGCTGCGCGGGTTCACTGTCCCCTTCTTGGGCTTCGATAGGTCTCGGGGCGGACACGTTTTGTTGTTCGATGTTCGTGGTTACAATTGGATCAGTTGTGGAACCGTTTGTTTCTTTTGGCACGGGTTCGCTGATATATGTGAATTTCAAGTCTTCCGGTTCGATTAAGTTCTCTTGCAAGAGGTGATCAGTTATCGCTTTCCCTGCTGAACTGCGTGTGATCCAGTAGAATGTTTTTTTCGGAATGAGTGTTGCTCCTTTATCAGTTTTGGCGAGGTCTCCAAAAAATACGATGCGGTTTTCGTAAGCGCTGTGAGTAAACTGGAAAGACTGTAAAAGAATTTGTGAGAGTGTGAAATTTGTTGTTGTTACTGTCATTTCTTACATATTCTTTAGGAATGATAATCGGCATTGAGTCTTCGGAGGTGTTATCGCGGAAGTAAAGCGTTTTTCCGGTGCCGTTATAACTGCTGACTGACTCAACGATGCCAATTATATCTGATTAGACAAACTGCTTGTTATGTTTAATGTGATAAAGTTAAAGATTAATAAATATGTATTACTGAAGTATGTCGTCTTGTCCTCAGGAAGCAAGTCATAGTCCTTGATGGTAATGCGTTTTGGTAAAACGGGTTCCCGGTCGTTCAGAATGTCGATCATGACGGATGGCGAAAACACAAAATTCATAAGATGGGTAGCTGTGTACTGATACTGATTGTCTTTGGGAAGATCGAGTTCAGTTGTAGTGGCGTTTCGAATTTCCAAAGCCTTAGATGTAGTTAGTGAAGTTAAGGTTAACGATTCCAATACACATGATTGTAGAGCTTACCTGACCAGCTGCAAATGTTTCGGCAAACTTATGGTGTTCAATCCCGTTCTTAAAAAATGTCACGTTAATACTGCCACTGTGGTCAGCAAGCACGAGTCGCGCTATGATAGTGTCTGATTTCGTTTTCGATGGATTAATTCCCCCAACGGACTGAATCATGGCTCGGAATGTACTATAAAATTCATGTGTGAAAAGTTCTCGTATCAGGAAATATATTTTTTTGCTCCTTTTCTTTCTTACGGAACAGTTTTTCGCGATGTCGGTAGCTCGGATAACTGAGGGGATTTCTGCGGTAAGGCTGCTGTTTCGCCTTGTTTGTTTTGGCCTGAGCTCGAAGGTTGCAAAATCTTCTGGATCTCGTTGCTTTGACTTTCTTGGATTACTTTAAGACCGATCACAGTATACTTCTGTCTGTAATTAAATTTGAAAACATCAAGTATTACACTTAAAACAAAGCATTTTTCGAAATTACTTAAATCGTTTGAGCGATCCGGCGGGAATTTGAATAATGCTTCCTGGTTTGATTGCAGTGCATGATGCAGCCGAATATTGGCACAACTGCTCAGCATCTCCATCCCATAACAGTAGCTTGTTCGGCTCTTCACACGGCTGATAAATGCGAATTTATTCATTTATCAAGTATAAATTTTTCAGGAGGTACTGTACCAGTGTTTGCAGGAGGAAGTCTATCTTCGGTAAATTTCCTGCGTGACCAAATATTCCAAAACTCAGCGCCATTACTGTAAATCGGATGGAAAATTTATCTGTAGCTGGCAGATTGTCACAATTATTAACCGTCACTATAAATAAGAGGAGACCCCATATTGCACCGATTTTCCGAAAAACTGAAAACCTTGAAACTGAAAGAGCTAACCATATCGTATCTCAGGTGTCATTTATCTTTAGTTTTTATAAAGTTTATCGTCATGCATGTTATCTCTATATATGTCTAAAACAGATGTGCGATTCATCACGCATGCGTGGTTTGGCTCAGAAGCTCGACAAACTTGCATTGCTGCGGGTTATTATTAGATTTTTTTTATACACGAATTTGTATTTAAAATAGTTTATTGGATGCCAGAAAACCACAGTCTGTAGTTCTTTAGGACAACAGTAGTTCTTGATACACAACATTTCTTGTTTTTAGTTTCTTAAGAGATTTCAGCTGTTCTTCGGATAGTAAAATCAAAATATCTTTTCTGTGTCGGACGCGGCTCAGTCCAACGTAGAGTTGTCCATGAGCAAACGGCTCATCTCGTAAGTCAAGCACACATCGCGATAAGGTTGCGCCTTGTGATCTGTTAAATGTTCTGGCATAACATGCTCGTATTGGAAACTGCCTACGTGTCATCTCGAAGTTCTTTTTTTGAATTCGGATCTTAAAATTAATTCGAGGAATGTGGACTGTTTTTCCAGTTGCTGAAACTCTCGCCGTAATGACATTCTTTGTGCACTTTAGGACTGTGATTCGGGAGTTGTTCAGTAGCCCGTCTTCTGGTGAGAGGTTGCGCAATATAAAACACTCCATCCCTTCTTTCACTTTCAAGTCATGAGGTGGAACGTTATTCTCGTTTAGAGCATTAAGAAAATCTTCATTGATCATTTCTTCGTAATAACCTAGAAAATTATGCAATTGTTTCATAGTCGTTAAATCATTTTTTGGTTGTCAGCAGTACTAACCATTAGTGTCATTTGTTAGATCGTCGATACTGTATAAGGTTGTCTTTTGACCTGGCAAATCGTTAAAAATGTCTTCGTTTAGTTTGTCGACCTGATAGTTTCTCAATGACAGGATTGCTGTGTCCGAAATTGATGAGTTTAGAACTTTCCGGGCAGGAAATACAAATTCTTTTGCCTGTTCTAGCGACGACGTGCAGTTCAGATAAAGAGGCAGCTGTATTAATCCATTTTCATCTTCGGGGACTGTACCATCGCCGATTGAGTCTAATAACCTAAAAGAACGTTGCAGTGTTTTGGTGTTGTAAATTATAGTTAAGTTGCATACTTGGCGTATTCTGGATCGCTTTGTTGTCGCATCGGAATAGACAGAGAGAATGTAGCGAATTCTTTCCATAGCTTGGAAGTTTTAATGCTGGCATTTATTATTTGATCTTTTGACCCATACTGAATAACGGGCGGAATTTGTCGAAAATCCCCGCTTGCAATGAAGAGTACACCACCGCATGCTGCTTCCGAACGACGAATTTTCTTGAGAATTTCGTTAACTGCATGAAAATTTTTTTTATGGCACATGACAAATTCATCCCATACGATCAGTGTTGATCTTTTCAGTAAGTCAGCTCTCTGCGATTTCAATGGGATATTGCATTCAAGTTTATGGCTCGACTGGTCATCCTCAACTGGTATTTGGAACGTTGTATGAGCTGTGCGTCCGCCTTCGTAATTGGAAGCGGCTATAGCGGTGCTTGCGCAACAAACTGCAACTTTGTTCATCAGTCGTACGTAATTCACGATGCAGTTAATTAGAAAAGTCTTCCCAGTTCCTGCAATTAACGAACTTAGCACAAGTTTGGTTTGTGACATAGCGTGACATACCAGCAGGTCCATTAACGTAAATAAGCCCACCCTCGGCTTTGTCGATCTTCGCTTTTGCAGTTTCGTAAACTTTTCGTTGTTGTTCGTTTAACTTGTTCAGAAGAGTTGTGTGTGTTTCCTCGCATGCTCTTGGATCATATCTTGCCAGCTCTCTTTCTAACATGGTATCCTCGCTTTGTGCTGCTGGAAGTCCGAAATCTTCGAGACATTTGCCTGCGGCGTCGAATTTTTTAAAGAGATCGGAAAGAAGCTGCTTGTATGCTTCCCATTCTGTCACTTGTCCTGTTATTCGATAATCTTCTGACATTTGTTTGTGATACTCTTCGAAAAGAGGCATTCCAGGAGCGCCTTCGATGACCAATAAAAAAAATAAAGTTCGTAGTTGACCTGGACTACAAAACTGCGCAACCGCTTCCTCCATACACATTTTGCTTTCTGTTGTATCGTTGAAAAGTCCTCGCTTTATGGCAGCTTCAGCAAATGTATCGTGTACTTCTTCATCCGTGGTGCGAAAATCTTCAAAAGATCGGCCAGGTATATGCTTCAGAAGAAGTCGAAGATACCATACATCGCCGGCCTGTGGTCTCACTAATGCCAGTCTTGGTACGTGTGTTGTTTTTCTTGGATAAACGTAGTAGGTTTTACCGTCGGACATCACGCACTCATGCACGTCTGAACATTTTGGCTTGCGTGCATTCAAAGCGTACTTCTCATGAAAATCCGTATACGTCATGTTGTTAAAAAGGTCATTTTTCGGTCTTTCGAAATACTTCTCCAACATAGAGAGTTGTTTCAATTTTGTTGAGCGATTTTTTGAATTGTAAACGACGTAGTTACGATCAGGTAGATGTACTGCATATTGTTGGACAGAAGGGAGCCTTTTCGTTGTTTCATACTCAAATAACCGCCATGTTGCCTCTGAAGCAGAGATGTATCGAGCTCGTATGTATTCTGTGATTTCGTCATCTCC
>JAQGAU010002502.1:0-15339 GCA_034698045.1 Paramacrobiotus richtersi
TCAATTATCATCTCGCTCACAAACCACGTCCATGCTTCGTACACATCAGCGGCAATTTCACGTTGGATCAAGGCCAGTTTCTGCGTCACACATTTGGTAATCCCGTATATCGGAAAGGTCATCTGGAAACAGCGCATAAACGATTACAATCAGAATGATTATGAACGAAATGATACTCTCATTTGGGTAAGCTATCTTTGAGGTACCGGGGTAGATTTTCTTAGTCTTGGTATTTGCTTAACTTACGCTAAACAGCATCAACAGGCACAGAGCTCCATTGATGTTTTGCACTCCGAAGTCATCCATTTCCTGCTGCACGAAGAATATTCCAATAAGAAAGCCAAAGATCACCACTATCGCTGCCGACGCCCGAAACAAAATCGGATCCCGAACACATTCCCAAAATTTTCGCCACAGAAGCAACCTCATCTGCGTGACCTTTCCGCATCGGTACGACCCGCCCATCCTTTTTACTGGCGCGGCCACTTTCGCTTTGGCGGCAATGTTCTCCACTTTGAACCGCAGATCATACCACTCTTCCGAATACTGATATCGCTCCACCAGAGTGCTGATCTTGAAATTTTGCTCAATATCGGTGGTGTTGAACGGGCGTGCCAGCGTACGTAGGAAAGTGTCGGTGGGACTCTGCAAGGGAGAGCATGGGAAACCGGCGGAAGTGAAGAGGCTGGGTGCCTCGCGGGCTTTACCGAAGAAGACCACCTGCCCTTCGGCCAGGATGACGATCTGGTGGAATTTAGAAAGGATTTCGGATGTGGGGTCAGATACAGCACAGATGACTATTTTGCCCTTTTCTGCGGCGGAATGGAGAACGTCGACGATAGCTTCCGCCACTGAGATATCTGCAACAGCTTTATCATAATTTTACTGTCTTTAAGGAATGTTTGCTGTGAAACGCTGCTCAAATTTCGAAAGCCGCACTCGTAGCTACAGCAGAAAATCTGTATATTGTATTATTTCCTAATATACAAATCGAAATAAAAAAGTCGTTTTGTGAGTAAACAGAATCAAAAATTATCACCATGAATCCGCCACTTTCTTATTGGTTTATCGTTGTGTTATTGAGTATTCTTTTGGTAGGCAGATAACTATCATCTGCACCATTTAGGACATACACTTAATCACAAGTGCAAACTGAGATGTTAATATTGCTGACGATTCTTATAACGTCTTCGATGATCAAGAATATGTAGCACGGTATGCGAAGCACATAACTAACGAAGTACGTTCAATGTTGAAGGCCACCTACCATAGATGCCGGCTGTTGGCTCGTCGCAAATCAAGACGGGCGGACTGGTAATGGCCGCTGTTGCCAGTGAAATCCGCTTTTTATCGGCACTTGAAAGCCCTTTTAAGCGATTCGGAATACCGATAATTTTGTCAGCGATCTTATTCAAATCCAGTTCAGTAATAATATCCTCGACGAGTGCCAGCTTTTCCGTTACCGAATACTGCTCGCCCAGGCGGAGAAGCGTGTGGAACACTAGGTGTTCTTTTACGGTCAAGCTGCCGATAAACGCGTCTTTAGGAGGAACAAAACTTGAGTAGCGCTCCGTATTTTCATCCACTTGTTGATTGTTGATGTACAGTTTGCCTCGAATGTCGATCGTTCTCTTAGGTTCTCTGTAAAGTACATATGAAGGTCAACAAAATTTCACACAGAAAATGCCAACATTACCCCGTTAATGCCGCTAGAAAGGTTGATTTCCCGCAGCCCTCTGTGAGAAAAATACAGAAAAGTACTTCGTTATTAAACGTTATTGTTTGCGGTTTAGCACGTTTATTAACCATACTTGGTCCGAGTACACCAATTAAATGGCCAGCATTCGCCATGCCCGAGACATCCTTCAGTATGTGCTTTCTTCCCACGAGATCGTTTATGGATTTCCTGAAGAAAGGCCTTCGATGTTCTGCGGTGACGTCAAACACATTGATCTTGTCCCAACTGAAAGAATTAAATAAAAAGTTACGTGAAACCCTGAGGTATCTGCAGAGAACCGCATAATGAACCTATATCAATCGGTTTACTGTAGACAATCGTGAAAAACTGACTTCTTAACACTATGTTGTCTGTCCGCCTGGGTGACCTTTTCGAAAATGGACGTTTACACAGCAACTCAAAACGAAACAAGAAATGAGTGGAATTCTATTGTCGCTTGTATTGCGATTATGCTTATAATGCACCTTGTCTGAATAGTTTACGGAAGAACGTACCATAGCGAAACCTTATGGAACGGTTGCATCACACTGCCCCGTTTTCCTTCATTAGCCGGCGCTGTGTACTGAAATTCCCTGGATGCATTACGACTATTGCTGATGTTCCTCCTAACATGGGGATTGATGGTTCGAATGTTGGGCGCCGATTGCCGTTGCGGATACACCACATCATCGCCCTCCGACTCAACCACTACACCAGCGGATTTTGCTCGGCCGAAACGGGCAAGCTGCCGGGAGAATGCGACGTAGTCGGCTTCAGTATCCGAATGGTCGCCTTGATTACTTTCGACATCGAATGGGTTATTTGCCATGGTTTATCACAGTCAGGCTTGAGTGTACTGTACAGTGCAGACTGAAAGAGCTAATGATCTCGACAGGTTGTTTTCCTATTCTGCTGTAAGCGTTGATTGATGGAAGAAGCCTCTCGAGTGTGTGGACCCATTTTTAAATCTTTTGGGAAGATAAGGAAAGGTATAAAATGTGAATTAATACAGCGTAAAAGAGGCGTTTATTGCTTTCCAGAGATAGCGATGCGCATTAACGGTCCCATTTTGTTCAGTCATCAATTTACTAGCAAAAATAATGCTGCTGAGCGGAGTTTTGATGAGTGCACCCGAAGATCGCAAACCCGCACCTATGCAGACACGTGCGCATTCGCTAAGTAACATGCACTAACTGGAGAGGATTATATTAACATTCGTTACTCCATTAGATTATATGTTATCTAGTGATAACATGAAATTCTCAAATTAGGTATCTAATTATTTTCCGCATTTCCCGGACGAACAAGGGTTGACGTTCCATCCATTCCACACAGCCAGTAAGTTGGGCGCGCGCTGCTCGAATCCTGTAAAGAAAGACCGATGCACGGCAAAAGTCGCTGAACAGTACAATACCAGCACAATGTAGCAAAATCATCTACTATGTTTTGGAACAGCTGAATTTCACGAAACTCTGGGATATTCTACAATTGTACCTCTCGTGGAACGCATTCAAATCCCTTAACTTTATCCAAAAGCAGCTTGCATGCTTCGCTCACATGTATTCGGAGTGCTATGTAAGGAACAAAAAATACATACAATATTGTATTATGGCAAAGTAAAAAAGTTTATGTGCAACATAACATTCGCTTGTTACCACTTACGCAGTCCGCTTTGCTCTACACGGGAAGCTTCGGAAACGGTTTTACCGAAGAGGCAGTATCGAGGCATCTTTATACCGACCACACCGGCCAGTACTGGACCTGGCACCGCGGAAAAGCAGTTTGTAAGGGCATGTACGAAAGGTACTACTGTGTGCATCTGACCTGTGTGCAAACCGATGCGCACTGCCAACCGTTCGGATGGCAAATGGGGCATTGTAAAGTTAGAAATGTCTTGCAGTAGTTCGATCGACAGCATCGCGATCTCTTTACCGTGGGCATCGCCGTTTCGGTGCGGTATTCCACTAACCACCTGTAGAATACGTCCAGAAGCTTTTTGCCACATCTTGGTGCATATTACGCAACGAAGAATTTACCATATAAGCATCCCCTATTGTCTCCACTTTGTAAACATCACGTGAATCCAGTGTAGAATCGAGTTTCGTGTACAATTCGTTCAGCAGCTTGACAACTTGCAAGGGTGTACTCTGTGATGCTATCTTCGTGAAGCCGACAATATCGGAGAAGTAAATCTGAAATATTTAACAATGTATGGTGATGCCCAGAAACATGTACACACAAATATTTTCGGAGAATGGAAATATAGAACTTACGGTTATGCTTTCGAAGTGCTCAGTTTTTACCGGTTCCCCTCTTTTAAGCGCTTCCTGGATGAATAATTTAAAAGGTTCTCTTACTGACGAATGGAACAAAATTACCATGTTACGGATACGAACAATCAGGACTTCGTTTGGTAAGTTGATAATTTGTAGCTCCCGAAATAAAGTTACTTCCAGACTCCAGAGGTATTCGAGGCGTGCGGTGATATTAAAAATAGCATTCATACTTACAACAGTACTCGGTGGTAACAATCGATGTAACAGCTTCTCCCCTTTCCGCTTCTCGGCAGAAATCTCTGTGGTTTTATTCGCCAGGGTTTTGGCTGATGTCCCAAGATTTCGGTTGATTTGGTTAACAGAAATAAAATACCATGCACATAATGGGGGGCAGACGACCGCGACCAGGATTAGGAAGACAAACGCTTGCGACAGTTCGGCCTGTGCTGCGGTGACCTAGCCGAAGTAAAGGTTTCATAACCACAGAGTAAAACAAGATCCTAACATCTAGCTTTTTAAAAAAGAAAGTTGACGAGCAAGGCGTCTTACGTACTTCCACAGAAAGTCGCTGTTGGATAGCATCCGTGAGATCGGTTTGAATACCACTGACCAGATCCATGAAAGCAGTCATATTTCCAAACCAGTACTGCAAATTCACACTATCCATGTGGATTCATGCTTATAAAAATCCACCATATTGTTTATTCCTCGCAAAGTATCTTCTCAGTGCGCAGTACATTAACTGATATTAAACAGTCGATTCCGTCAAAAAACCAAAGTATGGACTGGTCCAGTAATAGCGTTTTCGAGGTGCTGTTGTTATCCCGCGTAGTCAGTCTTCTACGTACGGACAGATAGATTACCCTTGGCTTACCAATCCTGCTTGTGCATCCGCCGGGATTATCGGAACCTCAAGGATTGTCATGCGGGTTCTTTCAACATACGTTACCAAATCCTTTCGACTGGCCGCCAGCTTCTTGTACAGCAACTCGCTGCGTGGCGAATGGTCAAAGCAGAGTCCGATAACCGTCCGAGCTTTGATGTAGGCTTCTGCGAATCACCGTTGCATTAGACCCTGTGTGATCTGCAGACTATAAAGTACCATAAAAGAGTTTGTTTTCGACCGGTTCAAAGTAGCCTTTCCCAAAGTATGAACTTCCCACGGCACGCTGAATTCCTGCAGAAAACGATCCTGTACATCAATGACTTCCATTTTCGTTACTACTGTATACATGTACCCCAGTTTTCTTTGGCGTTGACAAAAGATTCATAAGCAAAGAGGAACTTCCACAAATCACCACCAGTGTCCCCGCTTAGGCGGATATTTCTGTTCAACAGATTGGTTGTGCCGGCAATGGTGTTTATAAACCACATAACGGCTTCGAATGCGGTTGTATTGGAGCTGCGCGAGACGCGACTGGTGTTCACATATGATCTGTAACGTGTCGATACCAGTAATACTACCGAGGAATGTCAGTCCCATAAGTTACGCAGCCTGCCTAAAAGCCATCTGTGTGGCAAAGATGGCTTCATCGTTCTCGTTTCCCGGCCAGTTCCGAACGGCGTCAATGGCGGCATCCGATGAAGTGCGCAAGTTGATCAAGTCTCTCCACATTTCCGAACTGATATACAATGGAAAGCGTTTCGTACACGTATAGTTGAATGAGCAAACTCTGTTTACCTCCTAGGCCTGGAGCTGAGGAAGAGGCTAATCCCGCGTAAAAATAAATCACAAAGTCGAAACACTCGCTGCGCAGGAATCAAATCACACTACCTGGTCATGCCTCTTTCTCTCTGTAATCGGTTGACAATTTCTGCCATTTGGACCGTTGTTGTAATCGTTTCCGTTGTCCGCGTTGCTTCCGCTTTGGTTCGCATCGCTGCAGTTATCACCCACGTACACTACGTAACGAAACAGTTTCATTGCGCGCACGGAATCTGTAAATGCTCGCGAGGGTACGAAACTGCGAACATATGACCTTAATCATCCAGTCTGTGCAAAGAATAACACTGCCGTCCGTAACATTAACGCATGATACGGTCTCCAGGTGTTTTTCGGTAAACAATATAACCATGCTAATTAGCACAAACTGTGAACCACCGCATGATTATGAACAGCATATGGCAAACGCACTACGTAGGTGTGTTTGTTTTTATAACCCTTGTTATATGACTCATTGTACAGGATTTCTTATACGCTTCGTTATGGTTCGTGGACAGTTCGTACTTGTGTTCGGTTGTTGGGTTTATATCTCTGAACACAAAATTACTAAAGAAACTTTGCCATTCCAAATTTCCAATGAATTTACAGCGTTTTCAGAGAAAATATGGTTACCGTATTGGCGTATTCGTATGCCGCACTTGCAATCTGTGCACTTGACTATCATGCAGAGAATCTGAGCTTTAGCCGGAAAGGCCGCAAGTGCAAAATTCTTTTAGCTTACTTGGAGAACAAGAACAGCCATCGGCACAGCGAGCACCAACATCAGCTTCAGAAAACGAACCCTCCTCTTGGAACTACTGTCTCTCATGAGCAGAAGAAATTCGCGTGTCATTGTAGTATTCACCGATCCGGAGCTGGCAGACGTGGCGTTTCGCCTATCTGTCACCGACATTTTTAGCTGTCCTGTTAATTAATCAATTCCAGACAAACAATTCCGTAACAACATTAATGCCGAACCGCAACATTAATTCCAAATAACCAAATCGAAACCACAATTATTCCGGACAACGCGAGGT
Source organism: Paramacrobiotus richtersi (assembly GCA_034698045.1). Lineage (NCBI taxonomy): Eukaryota > Metazoa > Tardigrada > Eutardigrada > Parachela > Macrobiotidae > Paramacrobiotus > Paramacrobiotus richtersi. The sequence goes on from JAQGAU010002502.1 coordinate 6,733, forward strand.
GCAAAAGAAGTTAAAAATCTCTCAAAGCAAGGCTAATATTTCGGCAGTGCTAGCTGAGTCTCGCAAATTATTCATGTAGGTGTTACGGAGTCCATCGTCTATGTCGTGATTGTAAATTATTAATACAGAGTGACGGATGGAAACGAGAATCCGTGCCGCGCAGATATATAATATGAAATCCACCAACTGTCAATACATAGTATATCTATGCAAGTAATGTAACAGGACAAACGAACAAGTCATGCGGATGCTGGAATACTTCAGGATGGCAGCCATTCCTGAACACCATAGGCGCACTGTTCGGATAATAAGCTGCTTACGATCCAGCTCATGTTCCTTCGGCCCGAACAAACAAACGGGAATACTAACAGAGCAAGTCAGCACTATGCCTGTTCCTATTTCGAGCTTTTGATGCCATCCATAAAGCAGCGTAAGCGGATGCAGGAATATAATCCAGTGCAGAGGCGGATGCTGAACGAAGAAATATCATAAGGGTTTCAGTAAACACTTCATACGGGATACCATCCATTTGGGCGGCTTAATCCCGGCACGTGCCCGGTAATGATATGCAGCTGCTACGGTTCATTCCGGGATCATTAGTATAAAACTGACGCTTAGATCAGGAATTACAAGATTGGAAGAGACGTATAATCGGAAAGGTCGTAGTTTTTAATGAAATCGTCGCCAGTATGTTACAAAGATCGTTAGCTCGCTCGCGCCAGGCTGGCATATAACTACATGCCCAATAAGTGATCTGTTTGAAATATTCTGAGAAGCATAGACACTTCCGATCGGAAGTTCTCCAGGAGCGGGCTTCCGCAGTGTATGCTGGGTGCGCTAGTTATGCTATGACAAACTGCTGCTGCCTCGAATCGAAAAGTCGCTGACTTTTATGTATAAGCTGTTGTTTAAGCTTGCACCATTTGGTGGTTTGTTATTCCAGCTGATCTGTACCCGGTCGAATATACTGGTCTGCCTATCTAGGTATTAATTCGTTACCAAATACTCTACAGTCTACAGAAATGTCAGAGACTAAACCGAATGTCAGAAACAGCCGGTTTCGATTACCATGTGAAGCGGAACAGTACAACATCAAAAAAAAAGATAAAAACAAGTAAGTGGACCAACTGGACCAACTACGCGGGGAAAGCTGTATTACAAGAAAGCAGCATTTTAGGATGACTGCGCTTCTGGAACGCTTTTTAACACACTTCCAAGTTGTCACTACTGTCGATAGTAGCACGAAAGTCCATCCCTTCCTTGCCCACTTGCCAGTATGTAACATCATCACTCTCCATAGAATCCTGAAACAAAACAGCATTGATATTCATAACTTCGCAGGTTGCACCAACTAAGGTGTCCGTGTTAACCATATTAAATGTACCGTTCGCTTGACACACTCAAACCCTCCTGCTTTGTCCAAAAGCGTTTTACAGGCTTTGCTAACGTGTATGCGGTGAGCTGCACGAAATGAAACCGAAGGAATAACAACCGCTGAATGTGCATGTAGTTTGCACTTACGTAGGCCATTTTGTTCCATTTGTGCAGCCCCGGATACCGTCCGTCCAAATAGACAATAACGCGGCATCTTTCTACCAACTACTCCTGCGAGCACTGGACCTGGATCATACATTATATTTTAATTCCGAAGTTAGTATACAGACAAAAAGTGAGTATTTGTTCATGCCTGTATGTAATCCAGTGCGAACTGCCAAGCATTCGTTCGGTAAATGTGGGATCACGAAATTGCACACTATTTGCAGCAGCTTCAGGGATAGCGTAGCGATTTCGTGGCCGTGAGAGTTACCGTTCCGCTGCGGTAAGCCGCTGACCACCTGTTCGACAGAACGATTGTGAAGAATTCTTTCGAAAGTATAGATGCTGCAAGTACCATGTAAGCATCACCAATGGTTTCCACTTTGTACACGTCGTGCTTGTCAAGCTCCCAATCGAATTCGGTATACAGTCCATTCAACAATTCAACTACTTGCAGTGGTGTGCTTCGTACTGAGATCTTCGTAAATCCAACAATGTCGGCAAAGTAAATCTGGCGAATAGGGAAATCTTTGTAGTACTGGCTAACGAAGTTTCGTTACAGTTTTAGATTGGGTACCGTTGCACTATCAAAATGCTCGGCTTTAACCTTCTCCCCTCTTTTAAGAGCATCCTAGAAATTAACAAACCACGGTTCATATCCATATCGTAATATGACTGATGCACGAAAACAGTGCAGTGCGTATATCTGGTTTTGCTTACCGCGATGCTAGGCGGCAGCATCCGATGCAGCAGTCTTTCGCCCTTTCGTTTTTCCGCAAAAAGTTCCATTGTTTGTGTGGCCAGAGCTTTGGCGGATTTTCCGATGGTTCGATTAATGCGGCTAACCGAGAGGTAATACCATCCGCACAATGGAGGACAAATACCGGCGACTATGATCAAAAAGATCAAGGCTTCCGAGACTACTGCTTGCGCGGTTTTGACCTAAAAATACAGTCGTCACAGATAATTATATGCCACGGTGAATTAAACGGTAAAACTCATTTTCTATATATCGAACGAAGTAATTATAACGTAGTTACCTGCGCAGATAGCTGCTCCTGGATGGTGTTGGTCAGGTCGGTTTCGATGGCGCTAACCAGATCAATGAAATCTGTAATGTTGGCAACCCACTTCTACAAATAATCACAAGTATACCGTACACGTTAGAGTTCGCGGCGTTCATCTGTAATTATGCATTATCCAGCTGGTAACATCTTTCTACTTTATACAACTGACGTTAGCGACTGGCATTAGCCGTCCGGCATTTAATGTGGAACTGATAAAAACGTCACATTCTTACGTTTATATGTAGAAAAATACGCAAGTTCTCAATAAATATCATTTATCTGCGCTTACTAATCCGGCCGGAGTGTCCGCCGGTCGTCTGGCCATCTCGAGGATAGTTTTTCGAGCTTCGTCGACGGCCATCTTTAGATCTCGGTGAGCCGTAACGAGCGTATCATATAACGCCCGGCTGCGTTGTGAATGGTCAAAGCATAAGTTTAGAATAATGCGGAATTTCAGACATGCTTCTGTGAAAAGAAAATCTTGTAAAGTGTAAACGCAGTTAACAGATGACCGTTTACGGCGCAGAAAGATCACCGTAAAAGAGTTTCTTGGTTTCTGCCGGTTCATGAAATCCTCGTCCGAAGTAAGCAGCACCCCATGCGCGCTGTATGCCTAGCATAGATTCATAAATACAAGTACTGTACTTGATTCCACACGCGGTTATGTGCAACACAATATTATTGTGGTCATTTTGAACATTTTCGCTTGCTTTTAACTAATAACTGCAAGGCATGCAGTAAGATTCTCACCTAGATTCTCTTTAGCTTGGACGAAAGCTTCGTACGCAAAGAGATGCGTCCACAATTCACCGCCGGTATCTCCGCTTAGTCGAATATCTCGATTCATTAAGCCGATTGTCCCGGCAATCGTACTGATGAACCACATTATGGCATCAAAGGACGTCGTATTGGAGAACTGCGAGATTCGGCTCGCATTCACGTACGACCTGAATAAATACAATGTTAGCCGTGATATCATATAATAACCATAGTTTACGTGCTGTTCATTAGTGTGACTATAAGAAATACTCCGTAAAAGAATGGCTTTAATCTCCAGTAACAAGATCCACTTATAGTATAATTACGTGCCTAAAGGCATCCAGTGTGGCAAATATCGGTCCGTCACCAGCATTCCCCGGCCAGTTCCTCACATCGTTAACGCTAGCATCCAGTGCGCGGCGTAAGCTGATTATATTGGTCCACGTTTCCGGACTGAAGATCATCAATAGCGGCCGTTAATTAAGCTACAGATAATTGGTTCTGCTCTTGATGATTAAGCCGGCTTACCTCTTCGAGCTCAGGAACAGACTACAAATCAAACGTGTTTAATTTGGTAAAAAATGCATTGAAGGGACATTGCTCCGGTTTGCCCTGTTTAACAAAACAATGAACCTTTTACCTGGTCATGGCTCGTTCTCGTTGTAATCTGGTGACGATCTGCGCCATTTGAATCGTTGTCGTAATGGTATTAACTGTTCGCGTGGACTCGGCTTTTGTGCGTACTGCTTTAGTTATCGCCAACGTGCACTACAAAATACAGATACAGGAAAAAATGATGTTAAAGCTGTGATCTTTAAGGAGTAAATTTTATCCAAAAAAAAGTACTGCGTAAAGGCTAATAATCGACAAAGCGGCACCGGACATTCGGAAAACTAACGAACTTCCGACAGTTTGTCAGTGTGTCGAAGTACTATGTACATGCCATTAATTGCTGTGTTAGTAGTGTTACATGATTTATTTTACTTTTGACGACATTTCTCTTCCAGCGCCGCTTCCAATTTACATGATATGTTCAGTGACGTAACGGTACTGTACACGTAGGTATTATACTACTGTACATCTTAGATTCATTTGTCGATCGAGGAACTGTAAAACAACTACCGATTCGTCGAATGAATAAATTTTTGAAATAACAATGCCTTTGCTATCACATTCTGCTGCAGTGTAACAGATAAACGGAGTATGCTAAAAAAACGATCTCATTCCAGTTACCTGTAAGGCTAAAACGGCCATTGGGACAGCAAGCACCAGTATCAGCTTGAGGAGCCTTTTTCGTCGATTTGAGCTATTCTCCTGCATAAGCAGCAAAAATTCTTGCGTGAACGAATTCCCCGTTGCAATTGAACTGGCTGTTGACCTTCTCGCAACAGCGGTCATTTCTGGGGAAACAATGCCAATCCTTCAGATTATTGTGATGCAGATTAGGGCACACAGACTGGCGAGGGGCTGGTTAAGTTAGAAGCGGATCGATAGCACCCAACCAGAAGCTGTGTACTGCGCTGTTGCCATTTTACGACCAAGAATACTTACGGGGATCCTTCAACTGAAGTACTAATGGAAGATATCTTGTGTTCTCGTGCTACTTCAGGAAATGAGAAAATGATCATTCTCGGATTTTGTTCAGCGCGGATAGGATACACAAGTTGCACCGCGCAGTTGGCACGTACCGTTCCAAAGGGTACACAATTATTATACAGTATTATTACTGCTCAATAATTTACGAAGGGTAATTACCATGGAATTGCAGCGGTAATTATCGAGTTGTGTAATAACAGTCTTAGCCCGCCGGTCAAAAATAATACTCTGCTATGAATGTGAGCTTGCCGCGCTTCTTTCCCGGTAGCGAATGACCTGAATCGAAGACCCACAGGTCCGATAATCTATCATTATTTCTATGACGCCGCCATTCCGAACAAGTCTGTCTAAACAAATTTCGATATTGATTCTACACATCGGGACGAACACAAAGGTAAAAGACAGTCAGTGGGGGCCACTTCACGACATGATATCCAATCTGACATATATATATATGACCTTTAAGTTCCTTTTTTCATACCAGTCCAGCGATCGTTAATTCCGAGTGAACTGTTACATAAAGCTGCCAAACATGTTAACCGGTAGAAATGACAATAAAAGTAATGACGACAGTGGAAATGCGTATATAAAGTCGATAAGCGGAATTAAGCGTTCCACTACCGGAATATAGCGTCTACGCCGAACCTAAACAGGATCTGCGCATTTGCGACCACAAGCATCACGGCAGCACTTCTTCCCGGAAGGGCACGCGTCGTCTGTCAAGCAGGCACCGTCGGGTATCTCTGCACATGTTGAAATCATGCCGGATGACGGCGGGCACTCGCCTGGACGAATGACTTCTGCAGTCGTCGGTGTGGACACTTGCAGTGCAATCACAAGCAACACTGTCATCAACAGCACTTTGATCATTCTTGACGGAATCAGCTGAACTTCTTATGGATGGCGTATATTGGACTGGAGATCGGATCGGCACTTCGTGCGCTACGTTGAACGTAAGCTCGTCGCTAATGGAACGGAATGTAGATATTTACGAGGTATAACGTCGCTGTTTATATATAGAAACGCGAAGCCGCAACACCCAAGTAACGGTCGGTTGCGCAAGACCCGGAAATGAATGCCTAAATAGTACATAAATCCGCGTAGTTCTTTAATTATTCATACGATAAGCTTTGCACTTTCCGGTTATTTAATGATCTTTAACTTACGGCTAGATGCGGGATGTTCCACTTCCTTGTACTCTGGTGAACTGCGCTGGTTCCGCTTTAATTATGAATGCAACTTTGTTCGATCTTCCTTCAGGATATCGTCGATTCAAACGTATTTTTTCTTTGTACTTTCCAATAGACAAATTGTCAAGGCTGACAGCCTGATTTGGTAAGAGAAAAACATCAGATTCATATATTTGACAAAAAGGCATGTACAAGCAGCAGCGTCTGCTGATATCCCTAATGGTGAAGGAAGAGACATTAACTTTATCCTCATGTTGATTTTTATGGTCACGAGTTAAGAACATTTCGTAGAACACTGGCAGACAGTGGCAGTCATAGAAACATCTGCAGCAATGTTAACAACAGATCTGACCATCGAGAGTTACGATGGCATACATTTTACGCCTATTTTTATATTGTTGATTATGTTTTCCATAAGCCCATACACTGGCTATATTTATAAGATTTATCTGTCGAATCAAATGATTACGCTGAAATTAGTAGACGATTTCCTGAAAATATTATCGTAAAATCGCTCTTTGAGCCAAACACATCACAGATTTCCTTCAACGCATCAAACATTAGTAAAACGGTATAAAAACCTGCATTCTTACAAAAGTCGCATCCCCATAATCAATCTTAGTAAAAACAGGTAAAAATCATAAATCTTTTCTCTTCAACCGGAACACAAGGCGGACGGAGGAGGCACAATGCTATCTTTCCAGTTGATCTCCTCGACGGGTAGTGCAAATGGAAGTAACGGGTTTAAGGAAGAACAGGTACCAATGCTTCGATTGGTAGACAGGCAAGTATCGTCATTCGGCATACTGAAGAATATTTGGTCCTCGGGTTTTTTCTGTAGTTTCGCCAGGATCGGGATAATATGGCCTTCCGTTGTGAATAAGATCCGTTCCGAGTTTTTGTTAACGAAATTCTCCTCGTCAAAGAGCTGGAGAAAGAAAACAACGAATGTAAATGCGTCGAATTATCCTCAGCGAAAACCTTGTTTTTGACACTGCTGATAAAAAATATGTCTGCGAATAATGGAAAATAAAACATTAAAATTATCTAATAAAAAATACCAAATAAATCAGAAATTTGAGATATTTGAGCGTCATCCAATCAATTCACACAGATATTAAATTTTATAATCTGAAAATAAATAAGAATTATTCCATACAAATGTAAACTACGCAGAAATTTTTAAAAAAGTTCAAAAAAAATGATCATAATGTAAATGCTGTATAAAAATGTATCAGGGAAAGATAAGTAAAATAATTTCCTACCGATATCAACAATACGGTTGGATAATCATATAGCCAAATTACGAAATGGAAAAACAATGTAAACATCGTGGGACTTACCAAATACAAGTATTTCAGTGTCTCACTGAGGAAAAAGCTCTCCATCCGATCCTCCAGCGACCTATCCACAAAACTATGCACCGTGGCAAATCCACACTTCACCCGGCTAATGGCATTAATCCCGTCCACCATCCATTTCCCCACATGCAGATACACCGGGTTCTTCGTCGCCCGGTACAAAAAATACGTCGATTCAGCCAATTCCGGGCGCAACGGATACAACGGAATGCTCTCCTTCTCATGATACCAATCAAACCGTTCCGGCAACACTCCGTACCTCTTCCAGACATTCATGTAGAAATTGTGCAGACAAATCGCTTCGTCGATATCCCCGGCCAACACCTGGACACCGGGGAACGCGGCGCCTAAAGCGTCGATCCAGAGGTTGCTGGGTTTGCCGGCACCCTCGTCCATGTGGACGTTGATGTATAATGGATGGGAGGTGGCGTCTGTGCCGCAGGAGAACGGTCCGACACGGTGGTGGTGTTTGATGGAGGCGTAGGCTTCGTTGAATATAGCGAGGTATTCATCGTCTCCAAATAGGATAGATGCCTGAGAAAAAGGTTGGTCGTTTACTGCCAGAGACATTCCAGAAGAGAAGGGTTCGTGCAGAAATACGTGGAATTTCCAGATGTCAGTATTACTATCGGTTAGACATGCTGCTTACCACACCGTGAAGTGGAATGCAGTTTACTACGCGGAACAGAACGTTACGGTTTAATAGCATTTTTCAGTGAATTATAAAGTCTGGGCTACAAATTCGTATGAAAATAATCCAAGAGATGTTAAAGCGGTAAGTATCTCCAGTACAAGTTTCTCGAAATATGATGATGTACCTTTAGCAAGTATTCGTAGAACGAATCCATCCCAGCACCCACTCCTGCAATAAACGATCGGTATCCGATTTAGCATAACAAGTAACTCCATGTCATCAAAATTAATAAAAGTCAAAACCTGTATCAAATAAACCGGTTGAAAAAAAATATCTGGAAATTAGCTCCGACCCACTGATAATGCATGCGCCGATGCGCCACTCTAAAGAATAAAAATGAAATGCACGCCGTGCTTTCGAGCGTAATGTAACTGCGCCCCGGTGGCACGACCAAGCTAAGATCC
>JAQGAU010002503.1:0-15339 GCA_034698045.1 Paramacrobiotus richtersi
TAAAAGAAAATTGTAGATAAATATGGCTACTTGCCGCTGCTTGGATAAAGCTGGTGTATGGAGTAAAGGTGTTGTGGTGAAATCCGCTTGACTGCCAGCGAAGTATTAGTTATAGTATATGGAAAACTTGTGCAATTTCCAAACAAAACTTTTCCAAAAAAAATAAGCTGCAGATAAATGGTAGATCAGTGTTAAATCGTCCAGATAATCAGTGTCAAACTCTATTAAGGTCAGCCAAATGTGCCCATACTACAGTTACGGTGTATGCAATAATCAAATATAATAATAAATAGTAATCATAATAAACATGAATACGAATAAAATAGACAAAATAAGTCTTAACTTTGAAGAAAAAACGAACCGTACGCAACTGCAATTGAGGGTAAGCAAAAGTACTCAATTTGCAAAAAGAATATCTTCAAACCTGGATGTGTATCTATGCTTCGAAGAGCTAGCCTAAATATTAGTTAAAGCTGGCAGACGCCAATCATTTCTGCCATAGGCTACAACATCGCAGAAAACGTAGCAGAGTTTATAACGGCAGAAATGAAACACATAGAAACGTGTTCTGACACGCTACAACGTGAAACCATTGTGTGGGCTAAACGGTAGAGGAAGAGAGAAATTATGCACGCGTAATGCTAAGCAGAATATGTGCAGAGGCAGTGGCAGGGAGAACTGCTCTGACTCACTGATCGAGACACATTGGTCAACAAGAAACATGCGAGAGCGGGCGGTGGGGTGGAGGGGTTGGAAATAAAAGAAAGGGGAATAGGGTCTGTGGCCCCCTAGGGGCTGTACACCCTCAGAGGGTAAGCCTCAGCTCGCCACGCTTCCTGTAGGTCTAGCGCTTATCTTCTTCCAGGAAATACACCTGGTTCTCTCCTTCTATGAGCAGCATATACCTACACAAACAGCAGCTTTCGAACAAAAGATAAAAGAGTAATGTATACGGTGTTAATTTTGATGAACCAGAAAGAACGACAACATGATATTTGGAAAGTGTGCTGAAGCGTGCTAGAATGTAACGTGACATACATCTGACGACAGAAGTGTGGAGATATTGTTCACCCACTGGGCTTGCGTGTAAAAAGTGGCGCGGAAAGTATGAGACATTCGGTGGTGAACGAACGATGAGATTTTCATTTCGCAAAAAATTTCGCCATACAAAAGTCAACTGGATTTCATGTGGATGATGAAAGGCCAGACAGGGTAACGCTTTCCCGTGGAGTAAGAACAAGTGATGAAATATGGAAAGTGACGGTACATGACACGCTTGCCTAGTCTTATAATGCATGGAATTTGATGCGGCGGCACGAGAGCGGCCACAACGAATCTAGTACAACTGTCACCAAATTTTCACAGACGTATTATTATTGCGATAATTTTGTGTTGGAGCCCGTGGCGCCTGTGCCCCTCGAGAGTTCTGGACGGAGTGCTACAGGTTTATCGGGAAACTACTTTTTGCACTGTACCTGATAAAAGGGAAACGGACGAGCTGTTGCATTATCATTTAGTTTGACCCTTTCTTTTATCCTTTACAAATTACAAATAGTATATTTCTGGCTTAATAATAAGACTCTGTAAACGTTCTCCTGAAACAAAAATTTCCTCTACGCCACAGCTACTGTTTTCTGAATATTTGCCTTAATGATTTGCTGTATCAAAAACGCCAGCTGTTGCTAAGGGAGGAGAAGGAAAATCGTATCTATTTTTGATGAGCATGCGGATAGAAAAACAATTGCGAGTCTGTAACGTACCTGACGCCATCTGCTTTCAAACTCACTCCATAGCGCTGCTCAGCAGTCATCCCTGCATTCGTCAGGTCCATCGACACTGGATGACATCCGGGAAACGTGGGCCTACAAATGGCGAAGAAAATTAGTTATGTCTGACCTTTACGATTGGCCGGCTGGCGCACCTTATCCAACCGCAGAAACTAGTGCACTTTTCCTGCAGCGCTTTGACCCGGGCGGCGTCTTGAAGATACACCACTCCAGGAACTCCATCCATGAACTTTGGTACCTGATCACAAGAATACGTTATCGTATAGATTTCACGGTATTTTCTGAATATCCCGAAGCAAATGCAGTCGTTGCAGGGATTTTTTTTATTCATCACAAAATCGGGATTATGTGAGATAGTACGGGTTGGTTCCTTATCACACTCAGCAGCCCGTAGTAAGTACCTTGTTAGACCTTTTCTGCACTTCTTCGTCCATACTTCCATCCGAATCACTCAACTCCAGTGCATTACTGTTGACATCATCGTCCGACTCCGACGGAACATCTTCCTCTTCTGCAATACTCAGTATTTTCACTTTTCCGTTGAATAACTCCAGTAAATAAATATTAAATAGTGTTCTCACCGTACTGCGTCAAAACAACCATTTAGATTAGCCTGAAGATTCGTCGTTATTTTGTGAAAGTTAATCTATGCCGATATACCATAAGACCATGCAGCAACAAAGCGTTTTCCCGAAATGAGGAAGTTCTGCGTCATATGTTGAAAATAGAGATCTAGATATAAGCTAGCCGACGAAACCATGAGCTAACCAAACCTGCAACTTGTTCAAAAGGAGGGCAGTTCATCAATCGAGGAGGAACACCTTCCCAATATCGCTCACTGCTGGGCTTGTTGAAAGCATCGCGAGCGGCCATTAATTTCTCACTGCTTTCCTACGCCCTCTAAAGGCTGGATTGCGCTCTGATTATCCACAATCAAAATAACACAATATAACTGAAGCTGAAGAAAAATTAAAGATTTATCCACTGAAGCCTGTTAATCAGCTTGCTTGTTACAGTAGTCGAAGACTCGAAGTTACTGTTTTCCGTATAAGAAATTCTTGACTTAGAAGTGAGATCTTGATCATCTGCAGTTCGGAGCGCGAAATTAGAACTTCGAGTGTACTTGTTGCATAATGCCTTCTAGACGCAAACCGAGAGGTGACAGATTTGTGATAAACAAAAGATACAAGTTTTTGTTGTTAATTGTTGAAAGTGATAAAAATTATATTATGTTTCAGCGCTTACAGTTATAAAGAGTCAAGAAAGACGAAATGAAAGGCACGGAGCGCGGGGTTGGGGTTACGCTTCGTTTTTCACGAATCCAGCGCTGCCTGCCGTCGGCGGTTAACTCCGGCTGTAGCTGAAAGATTTCTCCAAAAGGGGAAAGAAAACAAGTTCACTGATGTCTTACGTCATATTCTCAGTTTTGCTTTCGAAATTCTCTTGAAAAACATTAAAAAAATCCGTTTTTATATAAATGTTACAGCCTACAGGTGATCACATGAAGGTTACTGCAGTAGAAATTGAGAAGTTTCCGCGTTGATATACTGTAGTGCATATAATTTTGCCGCAGCGCAACGGACAGATCGTAACGAGGTATTGCAAATTCGAATTAGCCACTCGCTAGCAATTAAGAGAACAATAGTGCATTGTTTCTATATCTAGAGTATATAGAGTAAACAATGTCATTGTTCTCTTAATTACTAGCGAGCGGCTTCGGCAAATAATATTATTGACTTCACAACCGGACCATCGCGACTTTCGAGTGGAGCGGCTTACGTCTCGTGATTGTAGATCGCTTGGAGAGTACGCAAAGTAAAGACTTGTCGTACGTATATGTACCGTAATAACCGTATATAAAGGACCAGCTTCCATAAAACTGCATCCGTTTACTTTGCCTACTGGAAAGTAAAACTTGGTAGTCTTGCATGCAAGCAAATGTTTTATTCCTCCCATAGTACCAGCGTGTTGCGCACCAGACAACTACATGTTTCGAAACGTTACGTATTAAAACATCCAATCTCATCTCGTTCATTAACACGCGCCTTAACACTCGGAAGTGCCCCCAAAACTGCGGCGGCATTGCCTTTAACAATAGCAACAGAAAAACGCTGTTTCAAAAATGATCCAGAGCGCGGATCGCCTGATTTTTCAAAAAGTTTTCGACCTAAAAATTTAAACATGCAAGCAAGACTACCAAGTAACATCAACTGTCAAAATACTTTCAGATATCATCATCTGTTGCCGTGATTTGTTTCTGCGCGAAGCTTTATCAGGCGTGGCGAAACAACAATGCTAAGTATACTGTAGTATCATACTGCATGCGTAATATCTGAATTTAAAAGCTGTGCTGCGGTGCACGGAACACTAGCAGGTAAGGGAGCATCCTGCCGTACAGTAGGCGTCAAGTAGTGCCTCTACTAGTACTTTATTGAAGTACCCGTACGAGTATAAGGAAGCATTATTTCTAAGCTAGAGCAAATCAGCAATGTTCGACCATAATATGCGCATGTGGAGGCTGAGGTTTCACAGATAGTAAGCTGTCCTCAGGTGAAATACGCCAGGTTTAAGTGTATCCCGTCGAAACGTCTTGACCCAAACCGAAGTACCGTCCATACGAAGCTGGCATTTCTGATTGGGAGCAACAAGGAGACATGTGGTCATTACAGCCATGGACATTGCCGGACTCTCGCCCATGGCTATCGTGCCCTTTAACTTCAAATGACCGTTCCATTTGAATTGCAATCCGAACATGTCCGGCTGCAAAACATGCACTTTTATACTTTTTCTGTTTTCTATGTTCCTGGTGTTACAAAACTATTGTTACGTTTTTCCAAAACTGATACAGAAAACGATCTATTTGATTAGATCAGGATATCGATGTATTATACGAAATGCGGTAATTTACATGGGTTCGGCTTTTGGTGCGAACGTATTCAAGACGCCCAGCCTTTTCCTCCCGGTAATATCTGACCCAATTATGCAGTCCACTCATGGGCGAATCCGCCCTGGTCCCGTTGACTTTGCCGACAAATACATGATGAAACCTGTAGCAGAAGTTCATGCCCGGTTATGCAGTAGCATTCCAAATGATCCCGCACCGAAATCATGACCTTTACGTTCAGTTTTGTATTGTGCAGCATTTCTCCATTACGTAAACAGAACGCTTTTACCCAGAAATTCCCAGCCACCCGTCATCGCGGTCGGGCACAGTAAACCACAGCCGATTCAGGCACTTTTTGAATTCGTAAAAGTCGGTTGATACATGCCCTAAAGTCAATTAGAATATTGTATGTGACTGGTTCATATGATTACACTGATCATGCAAACCTCTGGTGGCCAGAAAATTCCACGCCTTCCGCATCACAACACTGCCGAGTACTTCGTCCAGAAAATCTGACTGTTGTGCCAGCTGCTGCTCGTCCTGCTGCCTGGTGTTAAATGGTGCGCGTCCCATGGGATCTTGGTAGTTATCCAGTATTGCAATCAGTTTGGCGTAAATGCGTTTGGTAAACACAGTTTCGTCCATACTTGTGAACAATCTGTAGGTCGGGCAGAACAATTCTAAATATTAGTTACATTATTGATGTACATACTCAGCTAGTAACACGATATCCTTGATAAATTGGATCATTAAAAATGTTATCCTAACGTAACAAATGGCATGATCCGAGGCGGTACAATATGGCGACAGAACACAGTTATATATAAAACTTTCTCTGTATATGCAGCCGCTTTATTCCACAATGCGTAATTCTGGATACGGGTGTGTGCGTAGTTCTTGTTGCTCACTTTTGATTGTCGCTCTCTGTGTTCACTGTCCAGTGGACGTTTCTTCGAGCCGCGTAGTGAGTTTGGTCCAGTCGGTAAAGCTCTTCGCTGCAACAATATGAGTACAGATACTGATGCAAAAGCAACATGACACAGATATCAGTAATTATTTGCTTATGTTCTGAGAAATTACAATATGGACGCTAGGGCGTATATAGGTCGCTGGTACAACGAGGTGGAACAAAAACTGACAAAAGAAGGCTGTAGAACGAACTCTAGGAGTAACAATAGCTTTACTGTATATTGCCGTAGCGTACAGCTTTGGTTTAACACGAAGACGGCCGACAGCTGACAAATTAACCAAAACTTTTTTTCACAGGTACAACCGTATATCCTTTGTGGCAGTGATAGGTAGTGCGGCAATTGACACCTTGGTCTAGCTCTGTATATGTCGCACTATATATATTACAGCAGCAGTAAGCGTATGCAGCCAAAAGTTGAGTGAAAAACACTGAACGGGTGTTTTCATGGATTCCACAAACTCTTTACTGAAGAACTGCAGAGCTTTGTCGCCAGTGTGTTATATGAAGATGCGTGAGGAAAGCAATAATCTATTTTACAGTTGAATCAGTACTAATAACTGTAGGTGTGCAATCTGTATTGACCACAAACTACAAAACGAGTAGCAAAGAGTGTCGTCTGTTCCAGTCGTATACTCTGTCGCAGTAACTCATGCCGTCTACTTCGCCTGCATAATTAAATCGACCACCTCACATATTTATCGAATGTAATCGTAACTACAATGTACATCCATGCTGAATTACCTTAATGCCATCAAACCGTCATCAGAACCGGCAGGTTGTTGTGTTATACTGCCGCACAAAAAGGCCGGTGGTCTGGATGCCAATCGTGAAGGAGATTGGGTTGTTTTCCGATTTGCTGTAATAAGATAATACACATATTTTAGTGGACAACTTTCGCTCGAATTCAATTTCAAGCGTTTATGTTATGTTGCCCTACTAACGTAACGCGTCATAATAAATTTTGCGACTAAACCTCGTTTCATAAGATTATTTAGCCTATCCCTTTACTGGACTCCTTACAATATAAGAAATTCCTGAAACCAGGCATTTTTGTCATAATAATCAAGAGCTATTATTGTAAAATTACTAAAATAGTATGATTTTTGACTGCAACCTCCACGGGAGCCCGGGACAATGGAAAAGATACTGCCAATGATGAACAGGGTGATGGAAGCATTCAGCAACAGCCGCACTAAGAACAGCGGGTTTTCCATGGTGAGACAGACAAGTTAAGTGTTCCTCTCTGAAGAAACAAGGCACAAGCTAACAGGTAAGGTCTAAGGATACAGGAGCATCACAGTTCGTAACGAAATTTGACAAGCATTTCTACGCTTTGCTTTATATTTATATCACCGTGTGTTAACGGGTATCTTTCAAAATCGTGCAAATCAAAGATTCATCTTGATAACTTATAAATTATTATGTCATATACTTCGGTTGATTGTAGAGCCCGCCATTTACGTCGGTACGGCTACTATGGAAGTACAGATGCCGGAAGAGATTGCTCTACTGTGACAACAGATGCGTCCAGACACTTGTCACCTCGCATAAGAAATGACCGCAGACTGATGCAACCTCGGTATCACTATGAGTCCAAGGTTTTGATTACCGACGTCAGTTCTACGACTATCACTAAGATGATCGATCAACATGCTCTGATCTTTTTTTATTATTTCCTGTTAATGTCAAGAACTTTGTCTTACAAGTTAGGCTTAGCCATGTTAACATTTGCTTTAATTTTCGAACGTATTGCAAAACAACCAGTTGCACGTACGCGGGCCTCTGAGAAAAGGGCACTGTCGACATGTTGGGTGTTGTCTTGTAGATTCAAAAATGTTCTCGGCAAAAAAGAAAAACAGTATCTTTCTTTATTCTATACTTCTCTATGAACAACTATAGTATCCGATGCCATAAGACTTCTGTTCTAAATCCATCACCGGCACTGTACTGCTAACCAGTTTATACAGCCAACCATTTTACTTGTTACCGACGCTCTTGCATGCCCATAATTTCGCAATATCCTACGGTTGCTCTGCGAGTCAGAAGCACTAACAATTAACCGCATGGTTTCAGAGCATATCATCCGCCGGATGATATCCGGTCCCATCGAAATTATTAAAATTCGTTCCCGTCCAAGCCATCGAAAAAATATGCACCAAATTAAAAAACAATTGTTCAATATACAAGTACGTACGTATAGGGACATAAGTATTTTAAACGAACCACCTGTAGGCCGCAAAGAACATCGCTTGACAATATTTATGAATATAAATACATTTTAAGTTCCAGTAAGCCGTAAGGAAACCTTGCTTGACAATTCTTTTATGTAGCTCATGATCACTAATATCGTTTTAAAACGTGAATAGGGGGTATTACGTGCGCAAGGTGCAACATGTCTCTACTGCTCCAGACACACGGGTTGGCGATTACGTCATGGCTGCGCATCCGCAGTGTACAGCCATGACGTAACCGCCAGCCCGTGTGACTGGAGCAGTACAGACATGTTGCACTCTGCGCAACGTAATACCCCCTATATACAGTAAGCTTCGTCTGAAGCGTACCCGTATAGATTACGACCGATTCCGGCGTTTATAGCACAAATCTTCCATGAAAGCTTTTATGCACTGTTCGGAGCTTGGGACTACCCCAATACCCCTTGGCTTTCACTGTAACCAATAGTAAACGGTTTTTCTGAACAAAATTAATCGAGCATAACTAGACATTCGCCGCGTCATGTTGGTCAGCTCCGCTAGTTTTCACAGTTGTCACCACCGCCGGCACCGTAGCACACACTACAGACGGCTTAAATTCCGCGGCCATCAGGGAGTCCGCATTGGCTCCGACTTTGTATTCCACCACCCCATTGTTAACCAGCAGCTGATGGAGGCTACCCTGGTCCGGAGAACCGCAAGAGTATTCCACTTTGATTTCTTGTCCAGGTTTTGCAGCCTTCGTGACACCGTCCAACCAAGTGAAGAAACCCTTCATTTCACAGCATGAGCAGTCAGGATTATCGGGGCAGAATGGATTCGCTTCCAACCAGACGAGAGAATTATTATCCGATCTCATAGCGAGAAGAGGAATGGTATTGAGAACCTCTGTGGGAATGGATGATAATCCATTTTTAAACAGTGTGAGCCAGCTGAGTTTCTTGAGAGTGAAGCCCGGCCCGCTACGGTGCAGCTTTTGCAGTGGCGGCTTTTGGGAGACCATCCCGAGTTCTATCTAAACAATCAGGAAGGAATTCATTCAACAACAGCTATCTATTAGAGCAATTTAATTTCACAAAATCTGATGTAAGCTTTTTTTACTGACAATTAATTACAGCTGACATAAGTAACCTGTCATAATCCATATGACCTTTCCGACGACAATTATAACGATATGCATACTATCAAAGCGAACCTACTACTAACACGTACATAATGTCGTCCTTATGACCTGACTGACCGTGGTATTGAGGACAAGAACACAGCTACACGTCTCGCCACTTGGACTTACCAACGTATCGGCCACTGGCTGTAGAGCTGACCAGTCGAATTCTGTGATCTTATTGCGGCCAAGGTGAATTTCTTGTAAAGCCGGCAAAGATTGGAATGCATCGAGAGCAACGGATGTGATATCGTTACCACTCAAAGTAAGTGTTTTTAGTGCAGAAAATCCAGCCAAAACTTCTCGGTCAAGGCTGCCAATTTTGGAATAACTAACATCCAGGTTCTCGACGTGCTGTTTTACGCTCGTAAGCAGCTGGTTCACAGGGAAACTCCCCTCACCTTCTCCTTTAAAACCATGCAAACTAACCGAAACAAGTTGTGGCAGGGCAGGAAACGGCTTAGCACTGGCCTTCATCATGTTACAATAGTAATCACTGGACGCAATTGCAAGTCTTGCACTCGGGCATTCCAGCCGAATATCGACGATGTTGCTGGGTATTTTTCCGACGTCGAAATTGTCGGGGAAAACCAGGTTGTAGCGGATGCACGCAAGAGCCATGTACTGCTGTTGATACCAACAGGACTCATGCGGTAGTGACATTTGCTCTGTCGAAACCAGTTGACCAATGGTAAACAGGGCGAAACCGGTCAGATATAGTTTTACATGCATTCTTGCGGTGCAGCAGTTGTGCGAAATTTACGCCCAAAACTTGGAGCAGACGACCAGGCAAATTCGAAACAGGCAGTCGGGATAGCAGAGAAAAGCAGCGTACTTCTTGTTCCCGACACATTTGTTGGCAACTCTAAAAGCGCCTTCCGTCTCATTGCAAGTCTATGGTTTAGCCGATTAAAATCTCAAGCAATTAGATCTATATTTGAGATTTGTGTAATTGTGGACGAGCAAGGTTGTTGTGCTGTCGAAGAATAAGTTCAGCATAAAACATTTGAACTGCTCTACTGGACTTCCGGCCTCTACTGAACTGCTCTACCGGCTCAAAAAGACCGGTCCTCGAAAAACGGCAGACGAAAGGAGAAATACTTGCCTGTATAGATACTGCTACAATATATCAGCCCGGTAGAAACTGACCTTGACTTGATCCTCCAAGAGTTAACAGCCGTCGGAGTGGCTTCTGCTTCGCGGAAATGCTTACTGAATTAAAAAGATACAATTCAATTAGATAGATAAAATTCGGAGCTCACGAAAAAAATATCTTTAGAGACCTGTGAGGCGTAAAAGATCCTCGCTTGCCATTTTCATGTAGCTCAGTAATCTATCTATGCTATAAATGTTACTAGCTGGCCCTGATCCTACTGCAGTATTATTGCAGTTGCTGACTTGCATGTAGATGTGTTGTTCGATCGGCGTCGCGGGCTGCAGTTTTTTATCCATCGCAGTTGTTGTTAAGAAAGGAAGTAACCATGTCTATAGAACAGTCAACAGCTTTCAAAAATATTAATAATATGATCGTAACGTGTTCACAAGACTCCTGCGGCTGCTCATGTGCTAGTCCGAAGTCCACTCTGACAAATCTAAAAACTATTATGGTGTATGTAAAGCACGTTCGCTCATTGCTGAAAAATTTATTCCCCAAAAAAACGTGTCACGCAAGAGCCGTGAATTGTGGAAAAATGACAAGTTGTACGTTCGTACTGTTGTTTAACCGGTAAGGTGTCCACGCCACGAGGTGTACCTGCGCCGCAGTAGTTAAGCGCCGAAAGTCGGCTGTCTTGAAAAATAGTTGTTTTTTCTGAATATTTTGAAGTACCAGCAGCCAGTAGGCCGTAATTTAAACAAATCGAGCATGAAAATGTTTTTCATGTACCTTACATGTACCATGTCAGTAATACTGATGGAAAACGTTTATACAGTAAAGTCGCCTGAAACGCACTCAGAATGTGTAACCATTAACAAACGGTTTTTCTACACAAAATTTATCGAGCATACACTAGACATTTTACTCGTCATCCTGGCCCGTTCCGTTAGTTGTCACAGTGGTCATTACCGGTGCCACCGTCGTTGGCACAGTTGCACACGTAACAAACGGATTAAATTCAGCAGCCGTCAAAGAACGGCTGTCGAGGTCATCGGCACCAACTTTGTATCCCACCGTCCCGTTGTTAATCAGCAGCTGATGGAGCGTATTCTGGCGCTGAGAACCACAAGTATATCTCGCTTCGATACTTTGTCCAGGTTGAGTAGCTTCCTTGACACCGTCCAACCAAGCAAAGAAATCCTTCGTTTCGCAACATGTGCAGTCCGGGTTAGCCGGGCAGAATTGGTTTCTTTCCAGGCGGACGGTGGTCTGGTTTTCTGTCGTCACATCGAGAGCCGGAATGGTATCGAGAACCGCTTTGGGAATGGATGACAATCCATTGTCAATCAGTGTCAAATAACTCAGCTTCTTGAAAGTAAATTCCGGCCCACTGCGATGGAGAGTTTGCAGTCTGGGATTCTGTGAGTTCATCCCGATTCCAATCTAAGCCGACATGAACAATTCATGTAATCACAGCTACTGCGGGGAGCACTAGTTAATACATAATTATGAAGCTTTTTACTGATGATCACGAGCAACCATCCATGGTTGCTCGGATTACGCCAGAATCTACCAATTATGTTGAGTTTCGACAAAATTAAGCGACCAAAATAAATTTTAAGGTAATACCGCACCAGATAGTATTTGGGATTGTTAAATAAGTGGCGCGCTAACAGAAATTAATAAAGTATGAGTATTTGGTCAAATTTAAAGAACCACTGATCAAATCGACAAATCGTTCGAAAACACAGTGGAATAAGCCAAATAATCAAACTTTCACCGTAAACTTACCTCATGCCAGGTTTTTAATGAACAGAACGTAATCGGGAATATTTTTGCCGGCTAAAGCTCGTAACATAAAAAAGCTGGAGCAACGTGGAGAAATTTTCAAGTAGTTCAAACACGGAAAATTGTTTTTATTATTTACGTGTCGACGCATATTCTTACCAACGTGTCGGCCACAGGCTGCAGAGTTGACCAATCAAATTCTTGGATGTGGTTTTGGGCAAGATTGATATGAAGTAAAGCAGGGAGCGACTGAAACGCATCCCAAGCCACGGACTCTATACTATTACGCGCAGTGAGTGATTTCAACGCAATAAATCCAGCCAGAATTTCTCGGTCCAGG
Organism: Paramacrobiotus richtersi; assembly: GCA_034698045.1. NCBI lineage: Eukaryota > Metazoa > Tardigrada > Eutardigrada > Parachela > Macrobiotidae > Paramacrobiotus > Paramacrobiotus richtersi. Next base: position 12,238 of record JAQGAU010002503.1, read on the forward strand.
ACATCGAGTTTGCAGTTGCCAACAGTGAGGCTTTCGATGTGCTGTTTCACGTTGGTAAGTAGCAGATTCACAGCGAACCGTTCCTCATAGTTGCCTTTAAATCCATACAGGTCTACCGAAATCAGGTCTGGCAGCGGAGGAAAGGGCTGGGCATTATTCTTCATCACATTACAGTAACCATCGGAATAATAGGACCACTCCCCCACTCCGCATTGCAATCGAATTTCGACGACGTCGCTGGGAATACTTCCGACATCGAAAGTGTCGGGAAAAACTATGTTCTCACGATTGCACCTAAGATCTCTAGTCTCCGGACGATACACGCATGTCTGGTGCGGTAGATGTACTTGCTGCGCCCACCCAAATTGATAAACGATAAACAGGCCGAAAAGACGGAGTAATATCCCTGAATGCATTTGTGAGGTCCAGCAGTAGTGCGAAGTTTATGTGCAAAGATTGCAGCAAAAAGATGACCGGTATATAAATATTACAGAGACAGATTCGATGTAGTTAGTCGAGATTCATCGGGGACGAAACAACGTTCTTATTTCCGATATATTTGTCAGTGACTATTAAACGCGCCTTTCTCACTTCACAAGTCTAGACTACCGGTACTTACAATCACTAGCAATCAGATCTGCACTGCAGATTTGCGACAGTATAATTATAAGCGGCTTGGCTGTCCGCCGCCGAAGACATAACTTCAACCTCATACATTTTTAGCACGCTACTGGACTTTGGAGCTGCCCGCACAAAAAGTCTAGCCTCATGAAAATGGTAAACCAAAGGAGAAGTATTTTCTCCTCTAGTACGTGGAGCCCGATGGAAGCTGACCTTGACGTGACCTTCTTGTACACTTCCAAAATGAAACTGTAACTCCAACAGCAAATCGAGTCTGCAGCGGAACAGACCAGTCTGTTACCGGACGATTGCAATCTCGTACGAAACCATGTGAAGTTCGTCTGTTACTAACTGGTGCCTGGTCGTATTAGTACAGATGTGTTGTTCGATAGCCGCAGCGGAATGCAGCTTTTTACCATCGTAGTTGTTTTTATGAGAGGAATTAACAGGACCTGATGCAGGCAATAACGTAAAGTAGCTTTAAAAATAACTTGACCGTAACGTGTTTATAACATTCAGCTGCTGATCTTGTTGTCAGTCGACAATCCACTTCTGAAATGCCAAAAGCTATTTTTGCGTATGTAAAGTTCGTAGTAAGTTTTAAATAATAAGGAATATATTTCGCTGTAAGTTGTGAGTAATGCAGCCCCGTACGTCACGATCTGCAAAAAATCCAGAAGAAGACGATTCTGCAAGGGTTAGAATAAGTACAAGCTTTACTTTTGCTACAAGCGGTATCGGTCGCGGGTCTACCGATGGATATCGGCGTTTAGAGCTACATTTCCGTGTAAGCTTTTACGAAGTTCATGTGATTTTTTCCATTCATAATTGTTACTATAGCACGAGTAACGAGTCTGTTTGCACATTAATTAATCGAGCATGCCGTACGTTTGATATTCGGTACTCGTACCACATCCTACGCGGTTTCGTAGGTTTCCACAGTTGTCGCTACCGTCGGCGTCGGCATAGCAACGCACGAAACAAACGGTAGAAATTCCGCGGCCTTCAAAGTATTCCCATCGGCTCCAACACTGTATCCTACCGTCCCATTGTCGATTAGCAGCTGATGGAGGCTGTACTGGCCCTGAGAACCGCAAGAGTATCTGACGTCTATTGTTTGTCCGGGTTTCGCAGCCTTCTTGACATTGTCCAACCAAGTGAAAAAATCCTCCATTTCACAGCATGAGCAGTTAGGATCAGCGGGGCAGAATGCGTTTCCTTCCACGCGTACGATGGTCCTGTTGTCCGACATCATATCAAGAGTCGGAATGGTATCGAGAACCGGTTTGGGAATGGATGACAATGCGTTGCCAATCAGGGTGAAATAGCTGAGCTTCTTGAGAGTAAAGGCCGGCCCGCTACGAAGGAGATTTTGGAGTCGCGGATTTTGGGAATTCATCCCGATATCCATCTGGATCAAACATAAAAAGTTTATATACTGTATCAACAAAATAACAACAACCGCAGAGAGCGGATTACTGTAGTTCACAAATTTGAACATTTTTACTGACGAGTAATCTGCCACCTCGACATTGATTACGCCTACATAAAAGTACTGCAGACGCGTTGACCATGTTTTCGAAGCAATTACGGTCATGTGTGTCAGTCAAGTACTGCAAAGCGCAGCAGCTAAGCTGGAAATATTGAATGGTTTATTTAAAAAATAATGTAACCATATGGTATACAGGCACTATCAAAACGAACCCACCGTATTAATAGCAAACAGTGTCAGAACAACCACATCATCACATGTCATATTTAATGATTGAAGGAATAGCTCAATGTTATATTTCTCGACGCTTAAATTTACCAATGTGTCAGCCAGTGGCTTCAGAGCTGACCAATCGAATTCTTTGAGTTTGTTGTGGCCAAGGTGAATTTCATGCAATGCCGGTAAAGATTGGAAAGCATCCAAAGCAACGGATCCAATATCGTTACCACCAAGAGTGAGAATTTTTAGCGCATTAAATCCAGTCAAGACTTCCCGGTCAAGGATACCGATTTTGGAATTGCGAACATCGAGGTCTTCGATGTGGTGTTTTACGTTGGTTAGTAGGTGGTTTACGGGGAAGCGTCCCTCACCTTCTCCTCTGAATCCATACAGGGCCACGGAAACCAGTTGTGACAGGGCAGGAAACGGCTGAACATGGCTCTTGATCACATTACAGTAATTATTGGTGTGATGACTTGGACATTCCAGTCGAATGTCGACGACATTGGTAGGGATATATCTGACATCGAAATTGTCGGGAAGAACCAGGTCGTTGCGATCGCACGTAAGAACCGTGGTTTGCTCGCTGAGCGCGCTGAACAAACAACTTGGGTGCGGTAGTCGCCTTTGCTCGGCCGACAAAAGCTGGCCTGTGATAAACAGGCTGACAACGCGTAGATATAGCTCTGAATACATATTTTTTGGGGTTCAGCAGTAGTGTGAAACGGATGTGCAAAGATTGCAGTAGAAAGGTGACCGGTGGTATTACA
>JAQGAU010002504.1:0-15338 GCA_034698045.1 Paramacrobiotus richtersi
TTAAGCGCATTTATTGAGCTATCGTCCAAGCAAATTGGATAGAAACGAGGATTTATAGGACGGCATCTCTGTTTAAAGTTTTTGACCATATTGCGCAACAACCGGTCACTGCGCGCACAAACGGACAAAAGGACAACAGAGGTCCATCTTTTCCCTTACATAAGCACTCTATGGGTATTGTCCACTGTTTACGTTCGTGCAATGGCAACATCTCTTGCAAAACCTTCGGTTTAACCGGATTTTCCCCTTAAATATAAAACGCAACAGGTGCGTTTATTATAAAGACTGCACATTTGTCAGACTCGAGATAACTGTGACTGTCGCTTTTCTGCACAACTTGGTATGAGGCGACGCTCCCGCTACTAAAACCATCTCTACCACATTGACTTCTCAATCCACAGCCAAATATAAAGCGGTGAATCCGATGCGGGTTTTTATATCAACAGAGGCGTTGCGCCGAGACAACAATGGTTGAATGACCGAAGCATGACCTATAGCTGTACACCAAGGAAGAGATCTTTGTGTTGCAGTAACATGCAAGCTGCATGTTTAATAGTCGGTACATGTCGATATTACCGTAAGAATACAAACAACGAGTCGATAACAATTTACTTTCTGTACTAATTCAAATTTCCCACACTGCCCCGCATCTGCAACCAGTTTTGACAGGAACTGCCTTAGGCCGACAAGGTTCATCGTTCACCTTATTATGCCCTGCAAATGGCTGCAAGGGATGTTTATTGTAAGCACTGCAGAGCGTATCGCCAGGTTGTTACAACTGCCCCATCAGGATCGCTTGTTCTGGGAATATGCCATATGCAAATCGGTTCCGGCAACGTACACAATGAACCGAAAACTTCTGGGAATTCGTACACGACATGTATAGTATCCCTTGCGTACATGCAACGGCGTCTATGGTACTCCCGGGACATTGTTCATGCTCTCTCCAAGCTACTCCTGGAGTTCCACCCATTAAATTTCGTCGAAAGTGTTCGCACGATGAACTTTTGAAAAACTGAGTCGAGCCAAAAATCTGCTTCTGGCCTGTACCACGCACACCATGTTAAGACAATCTGCCAGTAACATGTATAGCAGAAGTACAGTGTACATAACACTGTCAGAGTTTGGCATGTGTAATCCTGGGATTCGTCAGCACTCTCATGAAGTAACACCATGAGTTTCGCCGTTTTTGTGGAAAGTGTTGTTTCATGATATTAAACTTTCGAAAAAATGAGCCAAAGCAATCCTCCGGGCCTGTTCTTTGCACCCCTTATTAGTTGTGAACTGATTCGGTTGATAATTTCTCCTATCGGATTTTCCAACATTCTGCCCTTTGATGCTTTTGCTACATAAGTTGTGTCACATTTCTATGTGTCGTTTCTCCATTCCAGACTCCGGTGCCATATAACATACAGCTTGTTACCGTTATATAAATGCTCTTGGCTCTCCTATAACCATCTTTACCACATTGACCTTTCCACATCCAATTTACAACCAGCTGTCATGTCGTGCATCCGCTTAGGGTCTTTGTGTTAAGAATGGCGTTGCGCGCGGACAACAGTGGGTGATATTAGTGTCTTACTGTGTCTACTTTTCCCTAAATTACTTTAGCTATTAATTCTGCAGCAAGATCTGCATTTAACTGTCGAATGATATTTCATGATAATATATAGTGTACTCGATCAGTTGCGAACTTGCGCGTAAAAATGTTTTACTGACGGGTACAATACCAGCCCACAGAAACTCAAAACTGCCGAATGCTGCAAACAAATTCGCATGAATCACCGGTGTTGTAAAGGGCACTGCTCTCCTTAGGCTAGAGATCGCGTGATTCGGAAGAAATTTAACATCGGTTTACTACAGCACTAATGAGCTACAAAAAAACTGTCAAGATAAGTTCGCCTGCTACATTCAGGTACTATCAAATATTTATTTCAGACAACACCAGACTTATTTATTTTTTCTAATTTGCTGAAAATTTGTTGGATTCGGGCGCCCCTGTGGCGACTTTCTCTTGGAGCATGTAACAACTGTCAGTTTTTTTAACAAACACTCTTTTGAACTTATGCGCTGGTTGGTGATTCTGGCATTAGATGCAGCTGTAGCGTAGTGCGAAATGAGGGACAAATATTTCCGTTACCACAGTGGGGAAAAATGGCTGGCATTTTAACCAGCAATCGATTTGTGAAATAATTTTTTTATTCCAAATAGAACGCATTTCGCTGTACAAAACGAGGTATAAGTTACCTCAGTAGGGTTATTCTGTAACGAGCAGTGACAGCGCTAACATTTTCGCATCTTTAACTCTCCACCCAGTATTCACCGACAAGTACATCAGTTACGTGAATAAACGTTATGGTACTGGAGGGAGTACATGATATCAACGACTGTTCCAAGGGCAGTCGATGGACGACGATTGGTAGCGTTGGCACCGAGTATGCAGTTTAGGTCGCGATATAACAGTTCGCGGTCTATTTGCACGGTCCAGCCAGTGTTAAAGCTGTAAAATCAACATCGCGAGCTAGGAAATTCTATACCTTTATACATGCAGAATGTGTTATGAGCGAGTATTACCGTATTTCCCGCACATGTGAATCCCTCTCGCTACGCCCGGAGAAATGCAGGGGTTTTGGGCGTGTGCCGTATTGACGGGCCCTTTGTATTAATGTTTGCCGTACCTGCAATCGAAACCGCAAACGGGTTACGAACCAGCAAGAGTTTATGAGCGCGAATTGAGAGTGCTCGCTGGTGACAATATGGCGATGCAACCTATAGTACGTCGGTGCCGGCGATGTAACTGCGGGCCGTTTTTCATCATACCGGATGTTATCAGTTGAACCCTCTGTAAGTCTATACAATTGACATCCACAATGTCCATGAAGTGTTGGATTTAATGGGACCTGGTAAATGGACGAGCACCAGACAGTAATGTCCGGCAGCGGTATATTGAATTAGCTAGATCATCCAGTACCCGCACCTTTAATATATCATCCAACTATGGATTTGCAATCATGATCTCGTTGACAAGCTGGACGCATATGGGCGCAAACAGATCCTCAAACATACAGTACAGTCACGTTGATTCACGTACAGGCTGAATTGGAAATGCCGGGCACTGGTGTCCCATTCGGCACGGTGTTGCCAACTCCCCTCCAGCCACGGCATGTACACCCTCTAAGACGGTCTCCTCCAAATCAGTCGTATATGTAGGAAGTCCGTTAGAGATTTTCTCGGATTCTAAGGATCCTAGCTGCAGGTACCAGTACTCGATTCTGCTTACACACTTGTTATGTGGGTATTCACCTGGGACGCCTTGCGGGGTTCATGAGGAGTAATTAACTGTCTGATACGGTGATACCTGATCACGTTATGTTTAAACTTTTCTGTACTTTTCTATCATGGAAGCATTGGTTCCCACATACCAGCTGTCAACGTGACTTGACTTTGACAATTACCATAATGACACAATTATTTTCCTTTGGATGCCTGCATGTACCAGACATTGCTATCACTAATTTTCTCGAACGGTTCTCAATGCGCCAACTTACTTGAGATTTGTGTGACTAATCTTGTCGCCATAAAGTGCAACATACGTATACAATACGGAATTGTATATAATCTGGAAGTGTCCCCCTGGCCTCCCAAGCGCACCCCCCATTCCCCCTAGGGCGGGGCCAGGCGATTACCAAATTTGTTTTAACCTACTGTATATTTGTTTAGTATAGCGACTTTTATTAGTTTTTCAGGAAAAGTAACGAAAAAGACCACGGTGGAATGTATACTGAACAGAGGTCGTAGTGACATACAGCCACTCCACCGTTATTCGACCATTATTTTCACAAATTTCCAGTGCCTGACCAACATCCAGCAGGCCGTTCTCCTTGAAGTGTCGGAACCAGACGCTTAAGTCTTCCGCCTAAACATGATCTCAAATGCCACCGCCATAAGCCGAACAGCCATGATTATCGTTCCGGGCTAACAAGTGCGAATACTGTCCGATGAAGTGTGATTAGCTCTTTTACTGATCCAGAGTTCATTGGTCTGTGTCGAGCATTATCCTTTGCCCCTGGATTTCAGTTTTATTAGCTACCGTGGACAATTATTCACTACAAAACTGTTATAACCTTTTACGGTATAGTAATTATTTAAACATTTGTTCTGGTTTATTGTTACGTACCTAGGTAGTTGATATGACTATCGCATCACATGTTGCAATCCTGCAACTTTGTCGCTTTATTTCTCATATTTGACGATACTGCCTTTAATATCTGTCAGCCGTAAGCTTGATTGCTCCTGATTGACTTTTAACAAAAGGTCAGATTAATGTCGTTTTGGAAATGTACTGTATGCCTAGCAAAACACGATTGCATTTACCTTAGACAAAATTGACATCTGCAGTCAGTTGAGATCCTTCTGAAACACACAGAAATGGTAATATCTGTTTCATCTGTCTACTGTTTACCGACACGTATAAAACATTGGTCGCATACTGTTTAATTATTATAAGTCATATTATTTTTTAAATCATAGAAACAACCAACCTGTGCGGCTGATCTCCTATAACTGATGTTAGTTGGACGAACCTGGCATTCACGCGAAGACCGACTTTAGTTATTAATAACATAATTAAATTTTAGCATATTAAAAGGACATTTGCTGCACTTTCCATATGGAACCCCAGGATCAGAATTTCAGCGGTCTGAGTCGATTAGATTTTTAACGCTCACGGTCTGAGTTTGAGATTAAGCGTTTGGAGTTAATTTTGTTCATTTTTATTTTATTTCTTGCGGATTATTATGCTTTTTCGGTTTTAGAACCACAACCCATTGTTCATCGACTAGTAGCCGTCGTTTCTCACCGCTCCTCCTGGCTTCGTGGACCTGACGCCTTCTCCTCGCCAAACCGCCACACCTCATTTTCCCGCGCATATATGCATCAAACAAGCCCTGAGCCAGCCGCCCCGATGACTGGCTGCAGTGCGCATGTTAATTGCCTGGCCAAAATCAATAGATGCTGCAGACTGCGCAGCGCGAGCCTGCGTACCGTATCCAGATTCTTTACGAATTCGAGTCATAGCGCTAAGCCAGTTTTTGTTAGCGAGATACCCAATGCAGTACGAACGAAAATGCCATTCCCATCGTCGCAGTTTCGATGCATAACAGTGATATTGCCGATGGCGTAGTGGTACAGTGCTCAACCGATGGCTTTGCGTTTTGGCACTTAACTAACATTTCAAGAGGTACCAAGGATCAAGTCGTTTTCAGTTTTTTTTCTCCGGTTTTTTATTATTATTAGCTTTATTATTATTATGACTGTTAGTTATTACGCGACGTCCTTCTGTTAGGTGATTTAGCCAAGACCCATGATCAGTTTCATGGTTTCATGCAGACGCTTTTGCCGAATCGCACTGAACGACGGGTTTCATTCGCAGTTTGCCGAAAACGTTGTTGTTTTCGAACAAAACTCTTCGCAGATTGCCAAGCTGCTGATATTCATTTAGTTATGCGAACTACGGCTTCATATTAATTGCTGAACAGCACAATTCTCTTGTCACAACTGTCGTGGAAAGCCATGAATTAGATCATTTCATACTATGTAGTGGAGACTGAGTGCCTTGACGAAGCGAAACTGTCAAACAGCGGAGTCAAGATGTGCCGGATGGCATTGGAAATGTGACCTCTTTATTTTTATCTGGAATATGTTTAACTTAAAGAGTTGTCCGCTTACGCACAGCCGCTCCTCTTATCTTAGTTATTATTTATCTTTGCTAGCAGACGGCCTGCTATAAACTTATCAAATCTCTCAGTTATCCACTCCAATGTGTGCTAACGACTGGGACTTTCCATGGAACACAGCACTACCTGCCAGTTGTTTAATTATCGGTGCAAACGTATATTATGCCACGAACATAACCCAGCCTGATAAGTTAAACTAAGCACGAGTAAAAGATATGTGCGGATTAAAGTGTTGATTAAACAATATGTCTTCACTGAATGCCGGGCATGAAATTCCCTCGTGCTTTGTCAACTGTTAAATTAGCATGTGGTCAACCCAATTATGAAAGCTTCCGCGAGTTTCAGGTGTGTGAAACGGTTGACACTCCAGTAACAAAACGATAAAAAATATGGCGCAAAAATGTCAAATACACAAGTCCAACGGTAAAACATAACAAACCCTAGATTTCAGATAGCAATGCGAGTCATCCATTCCACATTTCAAAACACGGGAACAACCTTTTCCACAACCGTTTTTGTGTGCACCAACGCCAAGAACTCCTGCCATCCAGTGAGACTGGACAGGAATCTACGTAGCAGCCGCTGTGCGGCTTTCTTCAGTTCAGCTGTGGTGGCGCACTTGAGCTGTTTCTTCCTCATTTCGAATGAGATGCGGTAGTGAACGTCCTCGGTGCATTGGGAAACGGGAGCCGTCCGTTGGCCGTTGGGGTAGCGCACTGTCGGTTTTGCGCGTTGCCGGCGTTCCGTTTCGCGCGTTTGTACGGTGAATTCGAAGGTGGAACACGTACGCGAGTCCTCTTCACCATCTATTCCATTGCCCTGCAGGCGCAGGAAGACAGGAACAATCAGCGGAACATGCCCTAAAGTAGGAAACAAGATCAGCAAAAACTGCGAACATACTGCTATACGTATAGCAAAGGTCGTTATTCAGAAAGGAGCAAGGTGGTTAGTGACCACAGTGTACACCCAACCCCGTCATAACCTCATGGCGTTAAAGTCACAAAAAGAAATCTTGGCGATCCGTTCTTGAAAATCACTGATTTAATTGAATGGGGTATAAGACAGAAACGACCAGTAAAGTGCTTTTCGATACTACACAAATAATTATGCATCACATAAAGAATTCATTAACTAATTCTTTAAGAATTTCCACCAGATTAGTCAAGTGACGTTATTTCAGGAAAATCTGTTTCTGTTTATTTCGAATACTTGTACCAACCCGGATCGTTCCTCGCTAATAGCCTCGCCGCAACACCAGTAAATGGCATCAACTTCTCCTACTACCGTCCCGGCATTCTGACGATGCTCCTTAATCGGAGCGGAATTAATCCACTGAAGCGGTCGTCTCGCCGTCCGTCGCGGCTCGTAAATACCCTCACCAACCCGGCGAACCGGTTTCATCATTTGCGTGACAAGAAAATAAATAGGCGGTCAAGTCCGGAAGAAGATTCGCGACATCCTTCGCAGTAGATGTTCGCGTCCGGTTCATCGCGGACCTCGTTGGTGGGCAGTCGATCGTCTTGGAGAAACGGTGGAATGTAGATCTGCTTTAGATGTGGTTATTCTCGACGAAACGGTCGGATGTCTTCTACATGTGGCAATTTCCACGATATGATTCATCGCTTTTCAGGGAAACTGTGACAAAATAAGTGCGTTCAGCAAATACTAAGAAGTTCAACTAAATAATCAGATCAATACCAGCAGCTCGCTAATCGGTAAACCAGAACCTCAACCAACAACCCATTTTTCCAGAAACCTGTGATACGGGGCAGAGGATAATACTTCGATTTAGCAAAAGTCTCCGACTTCGTACACTGCATTCGCAGCCAACGACATGCTGCACACCGCGTTATTTAAAACGCCCTGGAAAATTTGACGGAGATTTATTGTATAACGTACCAAATCATCCAAAATAAAACCACTGAAAAATTATGATCTTAGGGAATTCGAATCTTTGGGAAGTAAAATAAAAGCAAAAGTGCAAAATTAGTGCACATTTGTCATCTTACATTTTCACGCACTGCAAAGTGCATACGTTTATTCTGGCATGTTAAAAATTAATCATCAATCATATGAGCATAGTGCTGAAGGCACGTATGGAGAATCGGAGATATTACGTACATGAATTACTTTCTAGTGATTTACAGTATACTTTACGAAGACGTTCGAACAAAAATTCGAATAAACGTCCCAAACTCTTCAGATTTATACGGACATACTAATCCATGGGTTATGTCCAACAAACATAGCTGCGCAAAAATAATCCACTGCAGTTTAAGCCGCACTCGAACAGCGGTAACATCGGCGACGTCTGGGTAAACATTTCGCCACCATCACTGGAGCGATGCAGAAGGACTTCTGCATTCTACGCGGCCATGACCAATCCAATAGTAACCGCAAGGCAAACTTACCGTATGTCAAAAGAGTACTTGCACGAATGATTGGTATAAATGTACCTTTCATCTTCTTGTGCTTCGAAGGAACTCTGCACATTCTTTACGTGCACAATGTTCGCTGTGACCACTAACGCGTGCAATCTGTGCGACCTGTGGGCTCTGGCAGCGCATCGACCAGGACGGGAAGGCGAGTATTATTAGGCGCCACTTTCCCAGCCACCCAAGAAGATGCGGCAAGCTATCGCAGCGGTATATTAATACAGTATCGACACTATAGACTGACAGCAGCTATACATAGAAGTATCGTTCAAACGCAAACTTCCATTTTGACAAGCGTTTGACGTCGTAGCAACTGGAACAACAGGACATCCAGTGTAACAACCGGAATATGATACGATTATTAACATTCGTCGTACGTCTCTACTAACTACTGCCACTCCGCCGCCTGTATTAAAGCTGCTGATTAGAAAAACGTGCGTAAACGAACTGCATCTTGAAAAGAATGGTGTGTGCATTAAAAAAAATTTCTTTTGTTACTTTTTGGATCGTTTGAAAAACTGTTGCTTTAAATACGAACCATGGACTCTTCAGTAGTCAATTCGGGAAAGCGCGATCAGCTGCTGAAAACAACGCCAAAACTTCAAAACCGTCAGAATCGCATATCATAAGCGTCCGATCGGGTGTGATAGCATCCGCGCACATTACGAATGATGAATTGGCAAAAGGGCCCAACACGAGCTATAGGCGTACTTAGATGGCATCTAATTTACATGCTGTTAGGGTTCTGTAGTTTGACGATTCTGTGGTCAAATTTCAATGAACCGGTAAACAATCGTTATGAGCCTGAGGTTTCGTTAAAATTGCTTTATACGATCAGGTATGCATGCATATAGCACATATAGCATGCATATAGCATGCATAAGGGAATAACAGAATAGAAGTACAGTTAATGCTGAATACACGAAATATCACAGGTGCAAACGGACCAAAATTCCTTAATATTTATAATGCTTCTTTATCTGTCTTCTTTATCCTTTGCTCTACGCCACAAGCAGTGTAGAATGAGATAATTTTTTTCAGAAGAAATTGTTGTAGCTTTCCATTAGGTTGTCTGACTCTGATGTGCTATTATTCGATAAGTGCCATTCAATTCGTCCTTTGCACAAACAAACCCATAAAGCAGCTTGTGAGCTCGCATTAATTTGGCCCGCGAAACTATAACGGTGCCGAACCCTGAAAGGTAAAAGCCCGGACGAGCGTTTTGCAGTTGACCGTCACACACTTATGTAATAGTGCTACCGAAACCAGCTACTTACTACCATATTCCAGCCTCTAGCAGACAGCAGATACCAAACTGCTATCGGAACCGGAAGCGGAAGCAAGTATCATAGACCATATTCCCAAGTACCAATTTGGACCAAGTTCCCAGGTCCAGTACCATAAACTATCCCAGTCGCCCAGGTCAAGTCCCAGATCAAACATGTTGCTTCAGATCTTGCAATATCTTCTGCGGTGCATGTCACTTGTAACTTAGAAGTGGACGGAAATTTTGAAAGCATGCATCAATAATAAAGGCAGTTTCATCGATTAATTGATTACAGACTTATAACAGTTACGTAGTGGCTGCATGCTGTCGGCCCAGCGGAAGTTTAATAGATTGATAAGGGGTCAGCAAACCAAAAATAACTTCTATTTGTCGACAACGACAACGTCGCCAACCCCTATGTCGGTCATAGATATAAAAAAACGGTGAAGGCTGTGCATTCACACTTTCACACCTTTAGGCTACGGACACACCTTTTTCGTAGTTCGTTTGCACAGACTCCGTAGATTATGAAATCAGCTTTCTGGGTGGACTAAAATTGTTGTATAGCTCTATTTTCATAAGAATTTAATTATTAGATCTCACAATTGTCAGTTAGTATACGTTATTGACATGGTGTAGATATATATATTTAGCTGCTCAACAAAAGCCTGGAATATATGTACCAATCTCTTCTTAGGACTAAGACATACGAATGTATATTTATACAACAATTTTTGGTCCATCCGATACCTGACTCCATAGCCTACTGAGTCCGTGCAAAGGAATTCCGAAAAAGGTCTGTGCATAGCCAAAGGGTGCGAGGTGATCATGGGTGTGCATAGTCAATGGGTGCGAAAGAGTGTGTGCATAGCCTTGACCTATATGAAAACGTTACAAAAATGTTGAAATAAATTCGCAAGAACTGATTTTTTCTGAATAATGCAGCAGTAAAACTGAGTGCTGAGTGCCGTTATACTACGATACCCTTATCAATCAGTGCAGTCGTAAAGACGAAGCTGCAAAGTTCGGGTAAACGTGAAATAAGTACTTCTACTGCGATCGATCTTGTCCAATGCAGAATTACAACAATTCGTGGAATGAATACCCACCATTGCCCAGCACTACAGTACTGAATAATGGAATTTACATGACATAACATTATTCATAGTACTTAGTAGTACTAAAAAAACCTCAAGCTCATCAAAATCATTGATTTGCAAAGCTACCAATTCGAACTGCAAATATGTGCAACAAATAATTTCAACGCTCTTATTCATCCTGATTCACAGATGCATGGTCTTGCAATTTCACTTATATGTAAAAGAGTAAAATCGTGGTAATCTTCTACAATAATTGTACGTCAACGACCAGATCAGTTAAGAATTTTTCTAATAGGATTATCTAGCAAAATGGCACCCACACAATTGCATCTCCTTACTTTGGCGTTTATTTATGGGCGCGGTAGCATTTCGGCGAGTTAACTTTCGACGGCATAGCACGTCGGAACTGCAACGTTTCGGCGCAAGCTCTGCGATGCTCACAATACATACGATCAAGGTCAACGCAGCGCGAGCCGTGCAGAAGTACTGAGCGTGAGAATCGCAGAGCGGTGTTTCTGACTTCCTTTGTCGCGTCCCATAATCCGGTTTACATACATATGTGAACACGTTGTTCACAAATAATTGATTGTTCAAAATACGTACGTTGATCAGGACGAGGTATAATTTTTTTGCCAAACTTCCAAATATCGTGGTCCAGATTTGAACCCTGACCATTTCAACAATCGTGCAGATTTAGTCTCTATATGCACAAAATAACTGAATGAAAACTACTCGATATCGACGCGCCGGTATCCTCCAGACCTTCCAGGCCATCCTTGTCAACTACAGGACGCGTCTATCCTTTTTCATCATTCTGCTCATTGTGGGGGTTGATTTTTCGGTTCGTTGTCTATTTTGTCTGTCAGAATCTGATCGTCTCCTATAGTCATTTGCATTAGCTGTGTTCCGCAGCAATTCTTGTCTGCTATAGCTACCAAACAGAAATGCTAATAAAAGTGGTCCGTTATTTACTGCGTGAGTAAACACGTTCATGCAAGCTATTGTGTTAAGTCCTAGGAATTATTTGAACAATAGCCGATTATTTCAAGTATTATTCCACATTTTTCTATTATTATTTAGAAATATCGATGAGTTTTCATTCAGTTATTTTGTACATATGTACAGTAGAAAGTAAATTCACGGAACATCTTGAACGATATGCGAAGGTTTGACAAAAAATTACAACTCGTCCCTCAATGTATTTTGAACACTTATTTGTCAATAAAGTTGTCGCATAAACCGGATAACCCAACTGGCCGAATCAAAAGCAGAGACACCGCACTACGATTCTCACGCTCATCACTTAATTCTGTTCGGCTCACGCTGCTTTGAACATGCGGTTGATTAACAAGGGAATGATCGGCTTTTTGCTCCATTAATTTGTTCTCTTGTAGGAATACAACAACATCGATATATAAGCAAGATGCAAAGAATTTTGCAATTGTAGAAAGTATGTACAAGCCGATCATTGCGCTGAAGAATCAAATCGATAATGAATTATTGTCATTTTATGACAAAAATTAAAAAAATAAACCCCGAACGGTATTGGAAATGAAAATTCGTTTGTATAGCACTCAGACGTTACACCAGATAATGTAATTAATGAATGGCGAAAAGGTGACGAAAGTATGTCGTAAATAAGATCTGCAATAAATTTCAGTATGTTAACAATGTAAGTGCTTAAAGATCTCCGACAGGAGTTTATAGGAGGTAGTGGGTGCATGGTATGTGACCGTACAGTATGTCAAATCGTAGCGTTTGCGCGTCGGCTGCACAATTTTTGAAAATTTTAATGGAAAAAATAAATTTCGGAATTATAAATACCCCAACTGTATTGATATTGCTCTTAGTATTGTGCATAAAGTTAGTAATAATCCACCATGACCAAATACCCTGATTTTTAATTAGAATCAAAAAATTATATTTATCTGTTTGTTCCCACACATAGCCGAATAAGAATAATAAGACGAATTACCAATAAGAATAATAACGCCGATATAAAACAATCAATTAAACTGGCGTTAACAGTGAACCAACCAGAATAAGCAAACAAAAAGGGTCTATATATGTAAGTAAGGAAAAAGCCCAGTATAAATAGAACCAACGTAAGGCAACGGATAATAAGGGATTTAAGGCCTACAAAAAAGGTTACAGGAAATACGAGAATACAGAGCAAACACGGGCGCCTGTGGTGGCGTTCCTGACCTCCAGCGACGGCTGTCGCGTGGGCAACACAACTCGACTAAAGGCATGCTGAAGTCCACATCTTCCGACAAACAGTATTATCACTCGTTGATGGTGGCTTTGGAGAAGGACAGGCACAGGTGCGTGACCTCGTGCAGCAGGAAATTGGAAGTTTTCTGCAAAAAAACTAACATTTGGGCTCCAGGATCAATGCCCGGTCAAGTATTGAGTTCTGGCCCATTCCACATCACGGCAGATCCACTGGGGCCAGTATACTACGAAAATCGCATGAACTAACTGCACTTAGAAGCCCAAGTAGCTTTCTTGCTATCTCCTAGTAGTGCTTCATTTGTTCATTGACTGTGTTCTCAAAATGTCCATTGTGCATTTTCTACACATAAAAAAAAGAGCAGCTCCTCCGAAGAATACCATGTTAACGCCACCTGTACCGGTTCCACACGCAGAAGCAAGGTATTCTGCACTACACTAGAAAAACGACACCATGCAGACAACCAGCATACCGCATAATTGCCTGCTGCGTCCATAACACAATGCCAACACTTCCCACGTCCCGCCTGGGAAATATAGTGAAGAAACAGACCTACCGTGGAGGTTTCCCCCGACCATGCTGCCCCGCTGCACCAAAGCCAACTTGTGACCTTCGATATCCTGTCAACACCCGACAATTCATCATCAACATATGTCCCCGCCAACAGTTGTTGCATTTTACTTCTACGAAGACAAATCTTAAACAATTTAAATAACGAACAGTTTAAAGCACAGCAAGGAAAAGCGGTGCAGCACCTTGACATGTGAAGATCCGGTATCACAGTGCCGTCCCCGAGAGGTGGTTGCGGTGGTGTAGTTAAGGCTCTTGTCGTTGTTGAAGGTGTCGCGCAGATTCACAAGCATGGAAGTACGCGATTGCGCAGTGTGCTGCAGCCGGTACGTTGTAGACATGTTCTGTCGGTCCAATGGCTGACAATCACTCAGTTATCCCTCTATCCAAAGACTTACACACAATTCTAATGACTTTATTAATAACAATGATCGTAATTCATTAATAATACTTTTGTTAAGATAAGTGGACGTATGTATTTTTCAGTAAACACTATTGAAAAATCCATACATGAAGGTAGTACGTAGTGCACGGTTAATTTGAATTACTCAGCGCTGTATTCCGCTTTCACTTGTTCAGCTAGCGAGGACTAAAATTCGGAAAAATAGTGGAGAACGAGCCAGCTGGGATGAGTATCGAAAATATTGCAGATGTTCTCCTTTCTTTTAAGAATTTTTCGATACCTATAATGTATCACTGATCAGTTTCAATGGATACAGAAAACATTTATCTAGTTTACAAAACAATTAATAATCCAGTCGTAACAGTTTAACACAAACCAGCGGTTTAGAACCAGTGCGCCATTCCCCAATATATAAAATGGTCGAGTTGCGATTGCACAGCGAATTCAGGTAACAAGTGGTAACTTATGAGCCTTACCAGTGTAAATCAAGCTTTCCAAAAAATCTCCTTCGTACGTAAGAAACAGCCTGAATTTTCCAAATTTAAGTTGAACATTATTACTCATAAACGCCGGACACTCGAATATGCATGGAAATATTACTTTAATACTTCAAAAAATTTACATTGTTCCGTTACGTAGTTTATACCGATACTACTGTTTAGCTTATTAGGGATTGTTACTGATAAAAGTCACTGCACTACGATCGGCCATATTTTCATTGTTATGTACGACTTCTACGAGAATGTCACCCCTATGTTGTGTTCTTGGAGGATTTCAGTACCACCACACAATGATACTTAATGTAATTTTTATTAGATATAAATCTACTTAACTGTTCACGAAAAAAAATACAATTTTCGTTTTAAGATCGAGCGTACTCCTGAGTTCTAACGAGCATTAGACCGGTACACTACTAGTCCATACAGCCGTTGTTCTACGGATTCTGCACAACCACTGATGCGATACATTAACCACTGGCTACTGCACGTACACGCCGAATTCGCCACGCAAACCTTCCACAAAAATAACAAGCACTCACATGTTTAATTTCCAAAAGTTTTTCAGACCACAGGACAATCAATGGAAACCAGACACTGCTACTGTGCACTAAATAATTTTCTATCTGCATGGTCTCGATTTTGACAAAATTCATCCAGTTGTTTCGCAGTATCGAAACATGATCTTGCTGCCAAGAAAACTTAACACTGAAAAGTAATACAAAACTCTAGTTATTACTTACAAAGTTTATCATCATAAATATTACAATAAACTGAAAATAATGCTTTCGGATGCATAAACTACACAAGTAAAGCCAAACGTTTCTCTCTGAAAAATAACCAATAAATTAAACCGTCTAAAACCGATGACATTTCACCACAATCAACATTACCGAAGTCATCATCGTCAAACACGCCACTGTGCTTGTCCTGGACAATAAACTGCAACAAGGGCACGGTGATATGCTGCCGCCCGTGAGCGGGTTAATCGTTATATACAGTGATGGCCCGCCAACTCCGGGCAACTGGTTTTAGCACCTCCCCTCGCCCCCCATGAAGTCTGACAGTTACTTTTCTACAGCATTCCAGACGTCCATT
>JAQGAU010002505.1:0-15332 GCA_034698045.1 Paramacrobiotus richtersi
TGCTTGGTGAATTTGCGCTGATTACTCTCCGTACGCTCGGATGTTGAGCGGAGATTACGTGAGTAGCGCTGCTGATGATCGGGATGATCGATGTTTACACCCTACAATATTGTATAAGAATCGGCTTAAAATGGATACTATGATACCAAATATATATACAAAGTACTGATTTAGTAATTAAGCGATATCGTGTCCTTCGTCGCATTTTCAGGAGTACGAGAAAAAATTCACTTTAAAAACTAGAGTCCACTATAAAATTTTGTTCTCCATAGACTGCTGTATTTTCAATCAGTGCTTAACAAGAAATACTCCGCAATTCTAGAACGAAACAATTAGACTAAGAAACCCATACAGGAGATAAATTCAGGAACGTTAAAAATGTACAGCTTTTCTCCATCTAATTTCGATAAAAAAAGCGTAGTGGAATTCACAAAAATATTTCTATATTTTCCTCAAGCATGTATACATGTGTACGGGTATACGTCTAAACCTGATAGTTTCGTACCATCTTTTTTCTAAAATCGGTACGCAGATCATGTAAATGTACGTTGTCAATGTAGCGAATTAAGTAAAAAAATTAAAAGCTGAAAAAGCCGCAAACGTTTCTTCTGATTGCAGCTAGTTAGCAATAAACACAACTGCTGCGGTTGCTGAGTGAGCCATTACACTACGATATTCATACTACTTTACGGGAAGCCTGTGCTGGCAACACTGTCACAATATTATCGGAAACAACACAAATCCTAACTGGAGGAATCGCAAACCATCCGTAAAAGCAGTAGGCTGCTTAATTCGCAAAGTAATGCAACAAAATCACATGTTCGCTTTGAGAAAATCTTATTCTCTCACCTCTTCGGTCCGCAGTTCTTCCATTTTGGAGGTCAACCCGGCGGCGCCCTGGGTGAACTTTTTGCTCTTCTTGGAGACATAGGCCACACCGTTCCGCTGTCCCTGCTCGTACTCCTCATCATCCGCATGCCCGTACTCGTGCTCCTCATCGGCAGCGGTGGTGTGGTCCGCGGAGCCGTTGACCGTCACCGTCTGGTCATCGTGGACCGTTATGGCCCCACTGGTCTGCTCCTCGATCACGTGCTCGTCTTTGATACGCAACTACAAACAAATTTAACTAAATCACTACGAAAAACGAGAATATTTTCCAGAAAAGAACTGATAAATAAAACCGTATAATTTTACTAAATTGCAACTGTATACGTACAGTACGATTAATGTCCTTCGTGGTAATTCTAACTTTTTGAATTGTATTTCCGAATTCTGGTTCTGTTACAGTGAATACCGGAAGCTGCTAGCGAAGCCGTTTCTCTAAGATTTAGCAAAATATTTTGCATTAATACGCATACATTTTGTACGAAGTCATAAATGCAGCTACCAAAACGACGATTTTTGTAAAAACGCCTGCCCAAATTTTCAGAATGAATGCCATTCTTTGCTGATACAGAATAAAAATGTTGAATTTATGCCTATTAAGAATATACCTAAACTACTTATATTCGTTTATAAACGTACTGCAGTCTTAATTCGAAGGTCAACAAAAGGAGTCTCTTTATTCTGCAAAAGCTTTCAAAATTTGGAAAGGGTTCATCGTAAACAGTTTCAAAATGTACCATTTCAACGAAACCGTAAAGAGATGCCCAGGTATACTTCTACAGAAAGCTTTGTTTTTGTTTTTTCTACAGAAAGAAATTGTTAAAAATGTTATAATGTATATTACATTACCTTCCGCGATCGTTCCGTCCGCCTTGACCGCTGATTCGTCTGGATCTCCCGCAACTCCCACCCCTCCGGCAGCGTCACCGGCAGATTCCGCGGATCCAACGGCACCTTATCCGGCTTCCCCCGGATCTTCACCACCAGGTTCCCATCATCCCCCACCGTACACTCGATCTTGCCCACCGCGGCGGCCCCATTCCCGTTGACCGGCACCAGCTCCGTCTAACAATTTTTAAACGTTTTATTCGGTCAAAGCCATCAGAATTCTACAATACCGCTATCTATCAAATCAGTTCTGCTGCGCTGATTTACAGCGCGTATAAATATGCTAATTAGTCAATTAGGAGCAACGTACACTCGTCGTTCCGTCGGCGGGCGCGTCGTAGGTTGCACGGGGCGTCTCCTCGCTGTACGTGTACACGTACTCGATGGGAGCGGTCTTGTCGTCGCCCGAGTGCCGGTAGAAATCCCGGCGGGTACGTTTTTCTGGAGTGAACTTTTTTGGTTACAATACAACAGATTATTTTGACTTAACCGAAAAACCAGAACTAACTTGCACAAGAAAACAGTCATTCGCTGACTGCCAATGCAATACGCGGCAGATAATTTAAATAAATAAATAAAACAATAAATAAAAAATAATAAAATTGCGCGCGTTGTATATTAACTTAAAATTGCCAACGTCATCATTTCATACTATCTCTATTTCACATTATATGTATAATATGCTCTTACCATGTTTTGAAGAAGTCTTCTGCTTTATCTGCAAATACCCACAACTTGTATGTATTTGCAAACTTTACAATCGCAAAATATTTTGTATGGAAATACATCTGTATTCTTCAGTGTACGATTATAATTCTAAGCTTAAAATATCACCGCGAACGAAATGCACCAATGTTGCTAATTGTAAACTAGGCCTTAAAGCATAATGTAAATTTCGTTAATTCGCAGACGATCCCCGGAAGCTCTAACATAAAATAACCTGAGAAACTTACGATGATTTAATGTCTTTGTTACGTAATAAATTAGAAGGGACTCATGCCTTACAAAGTTTCCGTTTATCGTCTCTTAACGTTATATACCTTCTTATGCTATAATTATCACAGTTATTTTAATAAATTGTCATACATATGTGTATAGCACAGGTGGCGTTACAAATTTATTAACTTTATTAACTGCAGTATTTTTCACATTTTACTGTACAAATAATTCACGATTTACATATATTTACAATTCCTCTGATAAATAATTTTGAAAATGTTGAAACCAACCTCCAAGACGGGTTCCCGTGGATTTCGATCTCCGGAACGCGACGAGGGGCGTGGCACGATGGTTGTCACTTGCGTGTCCTGGTTCGGAGCACCGGAAGTGGCTGCCACCACCATGGTTTCGATACGGTTTCAGCGACAATAACTACAAATTCACAACGGTACGTTTCCCATTCCGACATCGTTTAACATAATTTCCATTCCATATAATAATGTACATGTAATAATATGTAAAATTGTAAAATTGTTTTCTAATTGCTCCCCCTTACTAGAATAACTGGGCAGCATTATTTATTAAAAATAATCAAAATTTATATTCAAGAAATTGCGTTTCAATTCGTAACCTGGGAGTGTAATTCAAAACACGGAAATGCCGCGGCGCAGCACATCTTGACCACATGGCACGGAAACGACTGACCAGTCAAGCTGAACGTCGCATTTAATTTCACCTCTTTTTACCATGTCGTCCCTATGAGAAATCGCGATGGCGGCTGTTAATGCAGTCGTAATGTGTGCAATGTCACGCTTGACCGCCTCTGTTTTTTTCTACCTCTGCATCTGACCAAATTAGTCCGGAATCAAAGCGTTTCGGAATTTTTACGTTCATAAACCCGTATGGATTATTTATGCGTGTTTTTGCGTCCTCACTTTTTACAGATACTATGGTTGTGGACACATTTTTCATAACTTAACATGCTATATTTATTCATATTTAAATTGTAATTTAAATATTACTTTCGATATTGCTCAGTATTTATCCAAGTTTCTCTTGGTATAATTATCACTAAAATATATGCTTAGATAAAATCAGAAACACATTGTCTTTTACAGCCGGTGGCTTTTTCATATTCTACACTAGCACATTATTATGGTACACATACTGATCGAAAATTTCGCAGATTATATTATTAAAGAAGATTTACAAGAAACGCTCGTGTATGAAGTGCTTTTTTCGCACAATTTTTATCACAAGTTATTGAAATATTTTCAATATTTCTGCAGCACTATAGCTTTACAAAGTGTGCGGGAAAAATATCATCCGGATTCGTAATATTAAACCGATGGACATTTCGATCAAAAGGGAAAACAATTCTGTTCCAGCTAAACAAATTAAAATAAAACAGTAAAAACTGGTGATTTTTCGCTGTGAACTTAATTATTTTCTTCAAACGGCTCAATGACAGAAGACAAATTAAAGCCTTTACACTACGAGTTCATCGAAAAGCATAAGCGTAATGTATGTAGATACCTGCCTAGTTGTTTCCTTCGTGTGGTCGACACAAATCACACCACACGCTCCAGACCAGAGAACTGATTATTTATGAGGATAAAAAGTTGTTCATGTTGTTCTGCCAAAACTAACCACCGAATCTGATAGAATTAAAGTAAAAAAATTCTTTCCAAAGTTTTCAATTAAATGAAACTACGGGAAATTTCAACGTTTGCGATTTTCACTTTCGAGTGCATAGAACTAATTTACATCGAACAACGTTAACAACACCAGGAAAACATGCAGTAAAATTAATCAGAATTTGTCTGAAAATTCTTCAAAATTTACGATGTCTTTAAAAAAACACTCACCCAATATAACTGCAAATTGTTCCCTCATCCAGATGTTATTTCCGTCCCGAAAATTCCCCGTACACAATCCTCCGGAAAAGGTGAGTCAAAATTAATCCATATAAATCCACCAATTCCAAACGTGTTTTTTTGTCCGAACCAGCAACAAGAAACGAACACAACAGCAGCCCGTGCTGTTCTCTTACAACAAAAGAGATGCGAATCTTAATGAGTCGGTGGCGCACATTAACCGATACGTAACACGACAGTCCAACCAGCGAATCGCTCCTTTTGTGGAAAGTGATTACGATGAGTAATAGCGCGAGAAAAGAAGCATGTACTTTTTTACTTCTCATACATAGACAAAGAACATAAACTGTACGTTGGTATCCAAACGTTCCCTGGGGGCGATTATTGTGATTCGCATAATACAACGACAACCGGCTACGGAATATTACTACACACTTTCTGTAATCATGCGCAGAAGAAAAAGCGCGCGTACATGACATAAAACTGATGTAAAAGTTTTCATCCATGAAAACATCTTTTGACCATCAGGTTTTCGTTTAGAGCCCTGGATTAGCAAAAGTTTCATGAGTGTACCGTTTTTCAACGAAGTGTTCAGCTCTTTCAGTAGTTCTGAGTTTCCATTATAAACTTTTTGAAACTTTGATAAACTATGAATCAAAAATAAATATTTAACTCGTTTAATTTTGGTTTTTTTAACAACAGAAAATATGCTGAAACCTAACTTATAAAGGAAATATCCATTTGACACAAATACACTACCAAATTATAAATCAAAAAAATTATTAATATTTACTTGACTCACTTAATTTTGCGTTTTCTAACAAAAAAATGGGCTTAAAACTAATTAATAAATAAGAACCTTTGGCACACATACACTACTAAATTTTAAATCAAAAAACTTTATTAAGATTTATCTGACTCATTTAATTTTGCTTTTTTGAACAACAGAAAATATGCTGAAAACTAGCTTATAAATAAGAATTATTCATTTACAACACATGTACCACTTTCGGTTTTGAATATAATAATCTTTTCATCCGAAGAAGTGCATTTTGTACAAATATAACACGGAAGAAGCCGAATCTATATCATCGTTTTGTTTAGCAATGGCAACCAGAATAATTGTCTATAAAACGCACAAAACAATTAAAGCAAAACAGTCACCGGAAAACAATACAAAGTAATTACATTTTAACGATTTTTCGAAGTAATTCCACTTTCCACTTGACAGCACTCTCAACAACATTATTGGCAACTTTTCTAATCGCCAAAGCGAAAAAATACCATAACACACTCAACCACAAAAAACACGCTTGTTTCTTTCGATGCACCTCCTTTTTTGCATAAATCCCCAATTTTAGTGTACCTGAAGCGTCTTCAGCATCACAGGCGCACATTCCCCTTTGGTCTTGCTTTTTCCATCAGAAACAACAACGGTTTCACTTTTTTTCCTCTTTTGCGTAGACACGAGCGAGAGGACTGCAAAACAGGATTTTCACGACATTATTGAATGCGGCGGTCAAAATAACATTCGTGAAACGGGAAAATATAATAAATTACCTAGTTTTTAGGAGATTTTCAAGCTCCGGGGGCAGAGGCGAATTCCAGTCGGCGGGGGGTTCGGAGCGGGGTTCCCAGACATCATTGGCCAGGATGGCAGTGATGCGCTTAGCCATACGCGATTTTTCATGAGCCACGATGCTTTTCTGCAAAACATAGAAGAAAAATCAGGAGAATTCAACTGAAAAATTTTATAACCATTCCATATCAAAAATTTCCAAGATCTTGGTAGGTAAATAAATATACTGTATTCATAACAGGCAT
This sequence comes from Paramacrobiotus richtersi, assembly GCA_034698045.1. Taxonomy (NCBI): domain Eukaryota; kingdom Metazoa; phylum Tardigrada; class Eutardigrada; order Parachela; family Macrobiotidae; genus Paramacrobiotus; species Paramacrobiotus richtersi. The sequence goes on from JAQGAU010002505.1 coordinate 6,414, forward strand.
ATTATTACTGTTGGTAATTTTCAATATATATTTTATTTGTAGCAAATATTTTCAGTAATAATTTTCTATAAATAATAAACATTTTCAATATTACAGTAAATATTTGCAGTAATAATTTTCAAATATATAGTAAATATTATAAACAATAATTTTCAATATTGTAGTAAATATTTGCGGTATTAATTTTCAAATATACAGTAAATATTCTCAACAATAATTTTCAATTTTACAGTTAATATTTTCGATATTATAGTAAATATTTTCAATAATAATTTTCAGTATCACAGTAAATACCTTCAATAATATTTTTCCATATTATGGTAAATATTTTCAATAATAATTTCATAGTAAATGTTTTCAGTAATAATTTTATAGTAAATATTAATAATAATAGTTTCAATATTATAAAAAATATTTTTCGTAGGTAATCCATAACAACGTTTTAAAACATGCACGGCAGTTTATACTGAAAATAGCCACACCAAAACAGAAAGACGTTTGCAAATAAACTTGTACTTCTGTTGTACAAATAAAATGCTGAAAAGGGAAAGAAAGCCTACTATATTAGCTGCAGTAAAAAGCTCAGCATTCTTCGTTTTACTGATAGCGACAATACAACACACAAATGATAAAACAAACCAAACAACAAATTTCTGTAAAAACTGCACAAGCGTAACTCGCTGAAACTAAAAAAATTCGTAAATTAAATACACTAAATCTTTACAAAAATACGCAGCTCTTTAAAAAGCAAAATATCACGTTCTTTTTCCGTAAAATAACAATCTAATAATCAGTATAAACAGAACCTTTCAAAACAATCACAATTAAAACAGATTGTTGAAGCCTTTTTCCACACGTGTATTCACAAATACTATCCTCACCAGAGCCTTTTGATCCATCTTATTGTTCCAGAGCTTACAACTGTGATAATCGCTGTTCCAGTCCTCGCAGTCCACCACCTTCCCCCGGGTGAACAGCTGATGGAACCTGGATCGGATCGCTGAAAAATCATCAGTACACATTTCCTGTGCGATGCAGATCTCGAGGAACACCCTTACATTTGCAGTCGCGATACTCGTCACGGTACACTTCGCAATCACGAACCTGCAAAATGGAGACTTGTGTCAACAGTGTTCAACCAAAAATACAGCACACAGAAAAATGACGAAATAACCGTTTTTCCGCAGATTCTACTGAAACGATACCGAGTACAGTAAAGATACTTCTACACTGTACTAATTAGTACCATTAGGCAAATTGTTAGCACTTTAAAAACTGCGGTTGGTGCCCTAATAACATCAGAAAAATTAGTAAATTCTTTACCATCCAAGAATTTGGTTCCTCGTCTTCGACGTCAGCAGGCGCTTGCACACTCGACTGGGACATTATTGTGCTGAAGTGGCAGGTAAACAAGCCAAAATCTTCTTTCTGACGTTTTACACGATCAAAAATAACTAAACATTCGACAGAATAGAACAATCTCCACCGAAAAATGACCTGTTGCGAATGGAGAAAAGTTGAAGCAACAAAAGTTGGAACCAATGGAACGGAAAGATTTTTCAGATGTAGCGTGCCGAAGGTTAACCGGGGCCACCTCCCTAACGGGGTCCGTCCACATGCACGTCTCTCCACGATCGTAGCATAAATTCATATTCAAAATTAATTTTTACACGTGTTTCGATCACAATTACCGTTCGGCGTTCGGTAACTGAACTTCAGTCACATCATCCAATTTAGTATGGCGACATTCGAGTTTGAAACGAAGAGCGTAAACCATAAAACCTGCACAAAACGTCAACATTTTGCATCAGATTCTATAATCTTATTTATCGCGACACTCGCGCAATGCGATGTGGACTCCGGACGATTTTTTTTCAGTTTCCATAAATTAGGTCGTTTAGTTCTGCATTGATCAGATCACTCGTACGCAGGGGCAATCCATTTTGCGTTCCTGATTTCAAATGGAAGAATCTCCGCGAAAACCCAGCGTTCCCAGCACCTCCGCCCCGGCCCCGAAAGGCGCCGCTCTGGCCCGTAGTGCCATCGAGCCGACCGAGCACGAGGGCAAGCCAGTTGATAAGCGGGCGCCGCGGTTGGTTCTCATCGATCCCAACGTCGGTCTCCCTTCCCGGGATCCCAATCCCGATGAACCCACCGGGATATGGTATACGATTAGAAAATCCCTTCGAGGTACGGATAACAGGATCGAGAGAATAACACATAAGACGATAACAGCTGAGGCCATAAAAACCGGGATAGAAAATGCAAACAATTAAATATAATGATGTCAGTTTGGTGATCGTGAAAAATTTGTAAATAATGAAAATGTAATGTACGGATTTAAAGAATAATAATGTATGGGTTTAATGATTAATAAACTAAGAACGACAAATAATAAATAAATAAAATATAATAATATCAGTTAGATGATCGTGAAACATAACGAAGAATAATAAAAAAATTATGTATGGGTTTTATGAATAATAAAACTAAAAATTTCAAACAATAATCGGCAATCATGTGAACCGAAATTAGTAAGCTGGAAAAAGATGTCGATTACGTGAGAAAGGTGGTACCGTCGAACAAGATCATATTACATCGCGTCCATAATTATTACACAGAAAAAACGACTATGAGTCGAGTATGAGACATTGATTTACAGGAGTATCAAACTGAACAATGGAAAAATTACCGATTTTATTTTGTACTAATTAGTGTTCGTATCTAGCAATTATTTGACGGTTTTTCTAGCTTTTTGGGCCACACGGGAGACGGAAGCCACCGTGACGAACCGCGAGCAATACGTGAGAACGACCTTACGCGAGCTGTTTGTTTACGCGTTATTTCTCTCCACAACGCTGATGAGTATGTCAGAAATATTCATTTCACTTCAGTAAAATCTGTACTCGGCTTAATAATGCTCAAATCTGGCTGCGAAAATATCTGTGTCTCAATGGTACAGTGACCTTTGGATCGACTGATTCCTCCATGTTTTACGTGCATCGAGCGATGGAAATGGCGTTTGTTGATACCGAGCCGAAACCGTTTCTCAAACTGGTCACATTTGATGACGTTTATGAAGTAAGACAATCTTTTAGTAAAATTATATTATTTTATCTATATAACAATATTTTTTATTAATATTATGTAAAACAATTATAATAATATTTTTTACATTTCATTTTTTGGTAATCCATATCTGTTGCCTTGTAATTTATATTACGCGAATACGCTTCCATGCACAGTTTTCATATAAAATAAGGAGGATTAAAGGAACTACGCTGTGTATTTTTATCTGAATATTCGGATCATAACAATCATCTATGGAAATAATTGATAACTGGCGTGTTGAATTCGCTGCGTACATTTTACGAAACTACTACGGGAGTAATATTTTGTAAACACAAATGTAATTATTTTTCACTGAATATTCGTTATTGACAACAGAAGCAAATCAGCGTCGGGCGTACAAGAGAAACGGAATGTCAGTGAAATCGTAGTAAAGAGGCAGTTCAATTTTCTTTCGTGGATCCAGTAACCTGGGGATTTGCAATTCGAATAAGATAACGTCATGTTGATTTTGTCAGACAATGTTTTTTTGCCAAGCAAGGAGTGACTTTTTGATATCGAAAAACAAAATCTGTGTTGTCAGATAGAACATGTAATTAATGAGATATATTGGGAATTAACCCAGCATGTACATTCCATCGACCCGAACTGCGCTTTCACCAAAATCGAAGGTTTTTCTTTTTCAACAGGAATTGTACTGAAGTGGCTATTATCAGCACCGGAAAAACCGCAATAAAACGACAGCCGCTGTGAAGAATTTGTTCATGAAATTTGCTAGCATTTTTTATTAGACATAGCCGTCTAAAACCACGGAAAGTACGGTATCTTCAATATTCACGATAGAAAAATATCGAAAAATACATCCGTAGTATAATTTCTATCCGATTTTAGGCTCGGTTAGACCGTTATTATTGGATACATACGCATCAATTTGCCGGTTATATTAAATGTGATCCAAACAAAAATATTAACGTATTAGAAAACTACTGGGAATAAAAAACCAAAAACGAACATCTTCACAGAATATATGACCTTTGGGTAATAGCTTTCAGATCGATTTGTTTGGGATATTATTATATATTGCTGTTATATTATTATATATATAATTAAATTATTACTATTTGTAATATTATAATTATATGAAATATTATTATATCTAATGTTTACTTTGTTTTGTCAACAGTATTATCAAAAATCCTTAATAAAAGGTCTTTTTTGGGAGAACGACTTGCATGGACCCCCGCGAAATGATATACTGTATGTCGATTATGTCGCACAACGTTAATTGTGCAAAATTAAAAAATCTAAATATTTCTGACCACAGATATTCCAAAAACATATCCAACGAAACCCTTGCCGATCCGCGGGCGAATTATATCTTCTACCACAACAAGATGCTGGGCGTGCCGCGAATGCGGCAGTTACGTGTGCGCAACGGAAGCTGCCAGATTCCTCCGCAATTTCAGGATTTAATCTACTCGTGTTTTAATCAGTTCACGTTGTTATCAGAGGATAAAATGACATTTGGCGGTGACATTGTGAGGTCAGCTAGCTGACTTGGATGATAATTATTAAGCGCAATATCGAAATTATGTATCATTATTGATCTTCGTTGTTAATTATCGCATTTGTTTTCTGGTCCTGTTATATGATCCATGTATTTTAAATATCATAAGAGCGTTTTTTTGAAAGTTACATGCATTTTAATTTTTAATAATAAAATAAAATTAAATTTAATAATTAATTTAATAAAAGTTATATTTAATTTAGCTAAGTACTATAAGTATGTATATTAAATATACTGCTAATCCACAAATAAAGTGAACTATTTTATAACTGAACAAATTTTCTTTATGTTTAGATGGAACTATACACCGACGACAAATTCCTCAATGGGCGATCACTTGGGGAAAATTTCCAAATATCACGACGGCGGGTTTGTGCAGGATCTAAAACTGAAGAAAAACGAAACAGCAGAAATAATGGATCAGTTTCGAGAAAACCGTTGGCTAGACGAAGGAACACGGGTGGTCTTCATTGACCTTTCTACATACAACGCGAATCTTAACCTGTTCGCTATCACTCGGTAAAACACACTACCTTTTAACAAAACATGTTTAACGAAAGAATAAGTGGATTAAATAAACAATAAAATACTCAAAATAAAAAATTAGTTCAGATATGTTGAACGTGAAATGTTAAAAATACAACGGTACTATACAAAATGATATATAATAAACAAAATATTATACAATATCATATATAATAATGAAATAATAAAAAAATAATGGTTCCCGTTTGAAAAACAGTTGCTTCCGCATTGGCAGTCACGGGTTGTATAACTTGTATTGACAATGATAAGAAGCCAAGTGTGTGAAATCGTAGAGTAGTGGCAATGTAGTTAGGTTCCGCTCGTGATCAAACGTCTTCACGTTAATAACAGCGGAAATTGGAAAATGTTTTGATTATGTTTTTTTATCCACTGTTAACATGATTTTTAGGCTGATAACGGAATTTCCGGCCACAGGCGGATTGGTCCATACGGCCGACATCCGCGTCAGCAAATTCATCAAATACCTGGACAACTGGGATTATATTGTGCTGGTATTCGAGGGCTTCTTCATACTGTTTGTGCTGTTTTACATCGGAGAAGAAACGGTGGAACTGCTGACGCTGAAGTTCCACTACTTCCGGTCGTTTTGGAATATGCTGGATCTTATCGTACTGGCCATCTCCATATGCTGTATTGCACTGGAGATTCAGCGCTACATGATGGTAAACACTAATTATAACAGGTGTATCCGTTCGTGGCTATATTTTGGCTAAAAAGTTCATAAATAAATTAAAAAACTGACATTTTTGACACATTTAAATAGGTTTATAGCACAAATTCGCATACTAGTGGCGCCGATTGCAAAGGTCACAGCCTTAATTTCACTTCAGAATAGTTTACAGTTTCCTATGTTTGGTCGGTGTTTCCCATTTCTAATGCTCGAACTAATTTATTCAATAAACATTGCGAAGGAAAAAGCACTCTTAACCAGACAAAAAAACTAGAAATGGAATCTGTGTCGTAACAGGGTTTTGATTGGTATTTGTAAACAATTAAATGATCGCTGCGTATATTTAAAACAAAACTACGTCATGAAATCTTCTCCTTTTTTTAACCATACATTCACAATTGCAAATTACTTAGTGATAAAACAAACTACCGTCTCGGCTGACAAAAAACACCGAAAGACCATGACTAGTCGGCAAGTGAAATCGTAGGGCCTAATGGCAGTTTCTTTGTTGGATGACGATCCATAACATAGTCTGCAGCCCAAACAAGATTTATGCAGAATTAAGAAACGGTATTTTTCTTCTTCTGGTGTTCAAAAACCTTCACTGCATTCGTAGTCCATAGATATGTTTAGGATTTTTCGTTCTAGAACAAAACAGGGAACTAATAGTCTTTTTATTATTAACCCAAGCATTTTCCTGGAGGCGCCCAAAAGCGTAAACAAATCTGCAGTAAATCAGAAAGTCGCAAGCTTATCATAAACAATTTAATAAAAACGCTAATCAGATTTGCTCAGCGTTCGCGACTGAATTGTTCACATCTACCCAGTACTTATCATATTGTTTGAGTGACCTTTCCAGGTAGAAGAACTCCTGGGAACGCTGCTGGCCAAGCGCAACGAATACGTCGATTTCCAGTTCCTGAGCTTTTATCATGCATGCCTGAACAATGTGTACGCCATTCTCTCTTTCTTCGCTTGGATAAAAGTAAGTCATACAAAAATTTAAAATACTTGTGATTTTCCAGTGATAAATCTTTTTTCAGCTGTTTAAATATTTGAGTTTCAACAAAACCATGATGCAGCTAAGCCACACACTTTCCAGATCGGCCAAGGATATTTTCAACTTTGCCATCATGTTCTTTATTGTGTTTTTCTCCTTTGCGCAGCTGGGATATTTTATGTTCGGCACGCAGGTAAAATGCAATTGTTAGCAATATCCTATTCCCTTAAAAAATGCATTCAGTACCAAAATACGAAAATATGCATAAAATATATTAATAAATAATAATTCTTAACAATCTCTGTTGTAATATGTATATGGCTATGTAACGGTTACCACTGCATAAATAGTCCAATAACACATAGTCTAAATAATAAGAATAATCATATAAAATAATATAATAATAAACATAAAATAATATAATAATTAACATAAAATAATATAATAATTAACATAAATTAATATAATAATTATATAAAACGGTTTAATTGCATAATGTCGTAATAAAGTTTAATACATAAATTGTCGATTCAGCTGGAAAGCTACAGTAACATCGGTACCGCGGCCATGACGCTACTGCGGGTCATCCTGGGCGATTTCGATTTCGACGAACTCCAGACCACCAACCGCATCCTCGGGCCGCTCTTCTTCTTTATTTACATTTTCTTCGTATTTTTCGTCTTGTTCAACATGTTCCTGGCCATCATCAACGAGACGTACGTTTCTTAAATTAAAGAAATAGTAAAGCAAAAAGCCCATATATCTGTAAAGGTCACTATGTGTGAAAGAGTCTTGCATGCACTGATAACACCTCCCTCCATCTGAAAATTGACTGAATACATATATCGTTATTATTATTGATATTATGGGTTTAACAAACTGAAGTCATAATAAGTTAATTTTATATATTGGTAAATATGTGTTTTATTGCTCGTTAATTGTTTGATTATTCACTGGTATGTCCCAAATAAAATCGTGTGACAGCCTAACTATATATGTAATTTAATTCTATAAATTTTGTTTTTACGGTTGTTTTAAAGATACGCAGCCGTGAAGGAAGACCTGGCCAGCCGGCGCAGCGATGTAGATATTGGGGAGTTTATCAAAAAGGGTGTGGACCGTATTCTACGCAAACTCAACCTCAAATCCTTCCAAAAGAAGAAGAAACAAGAACTACTGATTCATGATAAGGCATTGAAACAAAAAGCCCTGGATGAGTTGGCACGGTGGCAGGATGATTTGAAAAACCGGGGTTATACGGAAGAGGAGATTAAGAGCGTGTTCGGCAAGGGTGCCCTGCTTCCCGGACAGGTACTGTCAAGAACTTACTAATAGTAAGTAAGATGTAAGTTGTTTAGATAGTTCTTAAGATATAGATATAGTTATTTTGTATGTTTAACATATTTTTGTATATTTTATATGCAAAATATTATTAGATTTTAAATTTGATTTTTGTATATTTTATATGTGTTCTATATTAATTTTTATGGATATAGTTCTTTAGATATGGTAGTTCTTGGTACTGTTAATGTTGGGCTTGGACCGCGAAAATGTTGGTCGAAATATCAAACATGAAAGGAAAGTTATTCGGAATTTAGAGTCTACTGTATGTTGTTTCACAGGATGAAAACGAAATGATGGGAGGAATCGATGCCGCTAAGTTTACCGAGTAAGCGAATTTAAGCGCTTAAGATTATTGTTAATGGTGGCTAGTTACTACCGCTCTTAGCGCTCTATACATAACAATTGTAATTTGTAAGTAACATAACTGCGATACAGTACATGCCCTATCGCCATATAATTCAACATATTTACATCAGTTATTCGTGCATATAATCTGCAGCACTTGAACGATCCCTTTTAAGCAAATATAATATGTAATTCCGTTACTTATCGTATGGTACAAATTCAGTATAATTACTGAAATACGGCGAATACGTATTATTTAAAGCCAATTAAAGGTATATATATCTTTTGTAATAATAATAATATAATAATGATGATTTATTGTCTTTCCGCAACGGGACAACGTCCCCTCTGGGCGTCAGACATAATTCGGCAATATGC
>JAQGAU010002506.1:0-15329 GCA_034698045.1 Paramacrobiotus richtersi
GTAGTGGTGCGGATGGCGGGGACGTTGCGCATCATCGTCAACAACAAGGTGTGGAAGGAGATGAGTGTCAGTAAGCTATCGGACCGCAACGTCTCCTTCACGGCCTTCGACGCCACCGACGACGAGGAGGCGGATGTGGAGGAGAAGAAGCTGCCCAAGGTCTTTTTCATGACGGTAAGTCACGGCGCGGTGTCCACCATGTCGTTATTGTCTGATTTTTTTATGTTTATTTTGTATTATTTTATTTTATTTTCCATATAAACATGTGCAAACGGTTGTGTTTGTAGTGGTGCGGATGGCGGGGACGTTGCGCATCATCGTCAACAACAAGGTGTGGAAGGAGATGAGTGTCAGTAAGCTGTCGGACCGCAACGTCTCCTTCACGGCCTTCGACGCCACCGACGACGAGGAGGCCGATCGGAACGCGGAGGAGAAGAAGCGCCCAAGGTCTTTCTCATGACGGTAAGCGGCGGGTTCCACACCACTGACCTGTGTCGACGACAGGCCCACATAAATGCCTGTTCTTAACAATTCTGTTATTTTTTTACATTTTCGGATGCATCCTTTTCATCTCTTCGTCTACAAAGTTACACTTTACAGAAAGAACCCTTCTCGTATGCAAAAAATATTTTTAATCTTTTCACTCTCTTCTTTCTAGATGTCTGTTTTTCCAGTTTGTTTGTTGTTTAATATTTGCGTACTTGTTTTTATTTGTTTTAAGCTCTTGTTTTCAGTCTTTCTATTTTTTAAAAGTCCTTCTCCGATTCTTTTTTGATAATCTGTTTTCTGAATGTTTTTATGGTTTCTTTTTTTTTAATTTTTCTGGAATCTTGTTTATGGCTGCTATCCATCTTTGTCGACTAATAACTTCACATGTCCTAACTTCCAATTCAGAAGCCTCAGAAGTCGGTTGATTGATAAGGAAGTTGTGCGTGTGCAACTGCATGACACCAGGAAAACTTACAGCCACTATAGTGTGTGCCTGACGAAGCAGGAATTGAGGAGTTATGTACAGCGGCTGGCTTGCTGTTGCAGTGTTCGGCGGCCGACGCGGACACCTTCCACACGGAACTGACCAGCCGCCTCCGCCAACTCAACAGCCCCTCCCCCACGAAACCCCACCCACTGGACCGCAGCGACACCTCCCTCGACACACCCCCCGCGGACCTCCACCTCACCAAGAAGCACTAGTGGGAGGACGAGTGCAGCCGGCTTGTTTTTTTACTGTGGTCATATGTGTTTCTCTGATCCGATGCGGTTTGTATTTTTGACAAAAGGGGGCAGCTGGATGAGTGATTTTTGGGGATGTGTGCGCTTATTTACATATGAGGTCGATAGACGGTGTATATCAATAAAAGCAGTTTGTTTCGGTCAGTTGGTCGCTCTCGGTTGTTCTTGTAGCTAGACAGCAGTACTAGATCCAGTTAGCTACAATATCCGTTCAGCACCGCAAAAGCGTTCAAGGATACAAACGTCAGCAGCTGATTAAACGCCGTGAAAACTATGCTACATTTCACAACAGCAGCGACGGGTCGGAGCTTTCTTTCCGCGGCGGAAACATGGTCACTCGCGCTAAAGCGCGCGGCAAGAAATGAGTGCCTTCAGTCATGGCACGCATGTACGGTCTGGTGTCAACGTGTGTGGAAGTCGGTTTGGTGTCGGCGTTGGTCTTCTTGCCTCATTGGATTCATTGGTCTGTTTCATGTTATTGTCCTATCATATTGTCACGATGCATGTCCTGTCTCATCTCATTGTACTGTCGTTTTTCACGTTGTCTGTCATTGCTCATCATACTGTCCTGTCATTGTGTTCGTTCCGAATTTCAGTTGGTAATCGTCTTTTTTTCTCATTCACGTTTTGTGGTGGTGGTCGGTTACGGTGATTAGTGGAGTTGATCGGTGAAGTGTAGAGTGGTTTATTTTAATTGCCTCATATCAGAGTTTAATAAAGAATTGTAATTTGACTAGTTACCACGGTGTGCGGACACGGTAATATGGAAAACACCGTGCACTGCCGGTGTGCACATATAGGGACCAGAACGACATGACACTGGTGCCACAGACTCCAAAAACCGGTGCATAATTTATCTGCCATCCGACATCAGCAGCGTGCAGTATCTGCATTCCAAATCGCAGCCAGGGTACTCGAAGTTGTGCTTCAGCAAATCTGTGTTCTGTAATTCTCCGTGTACTTCGTAATATCCTGGATAAATTCCTACCAAACTGCTGTCGGGGCTAAATATTGTGTCAAATACACTGAAAAACCCAAGGTGCAAAGCCCTATTCTCTGTTTTATCGGTTAATCGCGTGTCATAATTACGGTGCAACGTTGGATCTGGAATACTTCAATGTCAGCGTACGATTAGTTCCGACATTTCCATGCTTTCCCTGCTCAAGAAGTCTCGCTGGTTAACGGAAATGTTAGCAGTGGATAACGGATGTGGTGAAAAGATATGCCCGGTCCGATGGTCACTGGAACAACGCTTCCTCTAACATTATTTTGTGACTTGTCGTCACGTGGTGACTGTTGAATACTGAACGAATATGCTCAACGTGCTCAAGTCGTTTTGTCATTAGTTATTGGAGTTTTTTGTAAGATATAGTACACACAGTAGTCACATTGTTGCTCAGTTTTGTTCAAGTACAAACTGCACATGCACATGCACAATGTATGTTATTACGGCGTAAACCGCGGCTACGGTCCCGATAATCGTGACTTTACGAAAATATGTATAATATAACGGATTTGAATGTATGCGTTTCCCTTGTAACTAGCAACCTTTTTGGCTATATATGTACCTCATCAGTCAGCATTGCTGGTCAGCCACCACATATATAGCCACCTTTTGTGTGGAGTTTCCAAAATGATACTTTAATAATGATAAATGAATTACTCACGACCATGTTATAAAACGATTAGGAGGAACAAAATTCACAGCAAACAACACAGCGATTAGGATCAGATATGCGTAAGCAAGCGAGTACAGAAAAGTGGGTACTGTCACGATTACTTGGTCAGTGAAGTGCCCATAAATATTGAATACCACTGATACCTATACATACGTGCAGATTGCAATCATAATTTTTCATCGTGTTAGTACTCGGTAAGTAGATTCTGACCCGTGCACTAGGGTCAGAAAAATAGTAGCCGATCCCCATCATTAATCATCGAGTCATCGACCAATGGCAAAGTTGGCTGAATGGCTGCAGCCCGCCTTCGCACATGCATATTTCAGTTGCTTTACGGTTCAGCTGCTTCTTGTTCAGACGAACGCTAGCATTAGTCGTCGATTCTTATAGGTTCTACAACAAAAGCGAATTTATCTACGCAGAAGAAGGAATTTGGACCGTTTGCGACATCCAGTTTGTTCCAGCAATTTACCGAAACTGTCCTTTAATCTGATAATGGAAACTATGGTTCCACGTCAAGTGGAGAACGAATCCCTGTTCGCGGAATGGCGTGATAACTTTCCTGCCATAACATGGAACATTCGGGACGCCGCGCTGATCACTCCTTTCCAATCTGCAGGTTCCGGTGATGCCCTGGCGGTCTTAGACACGATGCTGGAAGGCTTGGTAAGTCACGCACCTGAAAATTCGTCAGGGTTTCCGCAGCCACAGGTCCCAATGATCAGACTGCAGTCTACAGTGCTGCATGCTTGTCAGAACTTGTCCGTATTCCGCTGCGTCCGTGTTGTCTGTTGCCGTAATAAAAGCAAGCACGATTTGTTGGGCAAATGCTACAAGAACGGAAGAAGCACTTGGATGAATGTCTTCTCGTTCCTTGTTGGCGATTAATGTCAGTATTTGTCTTCTTTTGTAGCAAACAAAGCACGAAACGCTTATCAGCATGGCGAACCATCTCCGCAATCTGCAACAGGAGCTGCGGAATAAGGGTATTGCTGGTACGTCCGATCACGCGATTCCAACGTTCAGTGATTCGACATCGGCCGGATCAGAATCGGTGGCCGTGGACGCCAGCCCAGCTGTCAGCGTGATGCTGGGGGAGATTCAGATTTTCGTCCTGTCTCTGAGCGGAAAGACGGCTGTTATTCATATGCCAGCGTCCGGAAATGTGTTGGATTTGAAAGAAGCCATCTTTCGCAAGGAGGGAATCCCTCTGGATCAGCAACGGCTGTTTGTACGGGACGAGATTCTGGCTGACACCGCTGAGTTAAGAATCTCTCGCTTGCCGTGGTGGAGCTGCGCGTTCCGCTGTTGGGGGGTGCGTAATACGTTGTAGTGTACTTGGCATTTCGCTTGGCTCGAATCACAAAATAGGTAGAGCTGTAAGTGCGAGCCGTAAACATGTCTGGAGTTATTTCCGGTCGTTGGACGTCAGAAAAGCGGATATCTTCAATACAGCGGCATTTCTTTTGCAGGTAACGAAGGAAAGGAGGATGAGGATCTCCCTGAACTACGTCCGGAAGAAGCTGCTCAGATTGCCCAACAGGTCTCTGAGCCGAACAGCGAGGAAATCCCGGATAACACGGACGGTAAGGTGAAACTACAAGCTAGATTAATACAAATCAAAATTGCACTAAGATCTAAAGTATAACAAGGGTCTCAAAAAGGAAGTGGGTTGGTGTCTGAAGATTACTTACTCAGTACCGAATGCAGTGAAGCTAGTAAGCTATTAGTGGTAGTTCTGCGAGCGAACGCTAGCAGTATTTTGGTATATGACAGGTACTTGCATACATCAGTCCGGTGATCTGGTATCAGTTAAAGAAACCTGGCGTGCTAATGTCCAAATCATGCTTGCTGCGATACGAAAACAGGTGAAAGAGCTAATGAACCGCATTCCTCGCCTAGTTTCTGCATAGGTTGTATTGCATAGTGCAGCCACATGAAAGGAAGTGTTCGGCAAACTTGGTTGGCGTTATGGTTGATTGTAGATCCGGAGCAGTCGGTGGAGGGGGTCCACGGGGGACCATACGAGACCGCGGAATTGGTTACCTTGACCCTGGAACTCCGTGGGACGCTGTCCCTTTATTATGGTTACTCGCAGGACAATGAGACAAACCGGAAGAAAATAAAGGAGGCTCTAATTCGGACGTTACAGTTTCAACAGCGGGAGAACAAACGCCAAATCAGTGACTATCAGCGGAAAATCCAAGTAAGCATGCCGTTCCGCTTGCCCATATTTGAGGCCGATACGACGGCTGTGATCTGGTTGCTTTACTGTACGCGCGCCTGGTCTTAATTTGCAGAGTTGTGAGGTCAAAATGGAGGGTCTTCAGATGAAACTGGCTGCAAAAATTGAGCGTCTTCAGAAGGAATTGGCTGAGGACGTGGCTACTCTTCAAAGATACGCTGCAATCGACATGAACAGTTTTCAGCAGAGAAAGGAACGACTGGAAGGACGTTCGGAAACAGCTAAACAGGAAGAATTGAATTTAGACACAGAGCGCCGAGAGGCTGAAGAAACTGCCGACCAGGAAATCGCTGCGGCGCGTCAAAGAACGGAGAACTGGCGCAAGATGATCGAGCGCGTGGAGGGTGTTGAGAGTCCGGATGAATCGGATACGGAAGATGAAGAAGCACTGTCGTCCTCTCCAGAACTTGTAGAGTAACGTTACGAAATCTGCGATAACTACGGTTGCGGTAATCATTTGTAGCTGGATTTGTGCGAAATGTTCTTCTTTGGGACAGTCCAATCTTGTGTGAGCTTCTGGTTAGTTTTTGTTCGTTTACTTCATGTAAAGATCGTCATGGTAGGTTAGCCATTGGGTGACGGGATCAGTTATTCATTGGGGAATCGGTTTGTCTTTTCCGCTCCATTCCGCGTTTTTTCAACCTCATGCGTTTATGGAATTCTCGTAACCATGTAAAGTGTGTCGTAGCGGGTCTGTCGCTTGGTTCGTTACTGAGTTGCATCCAAGTTATCGCATGTTCAACTAGGTGCTTTAAGCATCATCAACAACCCTAAGCGGAAGGCAGTTAATGATATTAGTGTGTGTGATTTGTCATTTTTCTCACCTAAGTGTATTATCTTGAATACTGCTGCACTCGTCATGTTTGATGGAGACCGTTAGCAGTAACATTAAGGTGCACGGTTTTTGGACGCGATCACGTGCATGGACGTAGGAGTCGTCTAATTCCCTGGCTAATTCGACCAGGCTCTCAGAAGCATAGCCGGTGCAAGAATCATAGAAGTGGCCAGTGTATTTACACAAAGCAGTTCGAACAAGTACGAAGTAGCTGGGTCAGTCAAATTCGTGCCGCAGTATTGCAGAAAAAAGTATGCAGTTGTGCGACGACGATAGTTCTGTGCACGATGAACCACCCGATCTCGCTGCCGACCTTGATGCCTATAAATGCTAGTGATAGGGCACGAGGCTTTTCGTAACTTGATCACAGAAACATAATGGTACAGAAATTCATAAACCTCCAAAAGGCGAACCCGCACAAAAACCGTCATTCAAACAAGATAGCAAATACCAGACAGCAGCACCGGAAGTAACTACAATAAACTAGCTGTCCAGCAACCAGTCTGGACGTTCTTCTCAGGTCCAGTACCGTATCATATTGGCATATACCATAGAACCAGATCCAGTCCCTGATCCTAAACCCAGGCGTTTTCGTAATACCCATTGAGCTCTTGAGCATCGGAGCGCTGCTGCCATTAACTGTTAGTACCCCAGACCCAGACATAGCCGCAGTTATTACATCGGAGTGATAGGAGAGTAGCAGAAGTGGATCCAGATTTCACCGGACAACACCTGGCTAACGAGCGCGTCGAACGCATGACAGACTGGTCGGCAATGAATCGTCTCCATAGTGCCCAGATACGTAAAGATCTGCCTCAAGATATCCTGACTGACATCATGTAGGTCCCGCTCAGTTGCTGCAGCACTGTCCTGTTCCCGATAACACTTCAACGGCAAACAACACGGCCATTCCTGAGCCATGAACAACGTTTCGTTAAAATAGCGCCGTTAAATGTAACCACGCGCCTCCCGAATTGCGATCTCTTGAGTCTCCTCATGAAAGCACCCACGTGTACACTGTAAATGCGCATGTTCCACATCAACCGCACTTCTCCCATATTCCATAATGAATTACACTAACGATGCTAGAACTCAGTACTAGACTAGACTAAATATTTGGCCATAATAGTGTCCATAATGGCCATAATAATTTATAGTGATAATACATTCAATGAACCATAAGGCATCGTAAACACACACGGACAACCAGTACGCGCCTATTTCACATTAACGCTAACTGCGATCAATCGGCAAGTACAGTTTTTTTCCGCCAAAGTTTTTATGATTGCAAAACTCGAGTTACAAGGTCGAACCGGGTCAGCAACGGCACTTGAGAACACACAAGCAGATTGTCTCACCTACAACGACGTTTACAAACGCCTAAATCTGAACAATTAACAATGGAAAGGCAAACACACTTAAAATTTCCATATCAAGCACAGTAACTCATTTCCCAGAGCTTGAAGACGAACTATAAACTGAATGCCCCGAAGCCGGCTGCGGAACGTGGATTCTCAAACGTCATAAGCACCAGCCATATCCCCAGCGGAATCCTCGTGGTCGGAAGTTCACGTGGAATTGTCTAATAGATCGGAAACAACAGCCCATCATCGCCGTATTCATCGTCCCCGTAGTAAAACCATCCGGCAGCCAAGTGCAAAAGGACCAGAATAATACTGTTTCGCAAAGTCAGCAGATGTTTGTCCAACTGCGCCTCCTGCACATGCTTCCACTCTGTGTTCGGTCCAAATCGATCATCGTTTTTCTGCCATTCCTTTAACACCTACAAACAGACATCTCGAAACGCATTCGTGTGCGCTGTCGCCCGTCGGCAACAGAGAATACCATACCGGGAATATCCGAGGGAAGGCCGTTGATCGACAGTTCGTGTGAGTCAGCAGTCTCGCTGCTGTAGACGTCTTCGAATAGCATTCCCACATGGCGACCGTCTTCCGCTGTTGCCAACTCGTTCACTGCCGACATACCGTCTCTCAAAGCAGATGTCTGCAACCACCCGTATCATGTTAATGTACAAGTCAACAGAACGACAACCACGCATGTCTTCTGCCTACCATGTGGCCAATATCGAGCTCTTTGTCGGAGCGCAGCTGAAGAAACTGGAGCAGGTTACCTATAACCCCGATCGGATAAGTGCGTGGAAAACGTTGACGCCACGGCACGATGGTCAGCGTGTCGTAGGTGAAGCCATTCGGAACAGGACATTCTTTCCTGACAAAAGTATTCTTCCGCAGAGGTTTTCCGATGCTGAAGGGACCCATGCGGATGCATTCGTGCCGCAAATAATCCACAATAATTCCACTTTCAGCTCAGATTTCCACTGCTGCGAAGCTTCTACTGCCTGGCAGTGGTACAGCGGACGATCCCTAGCTAGGCTGATCATTGAATAACTTGCTCATAATCCAGGGACCCGGGCCATCCAAGTACGGAGAGTTCGAGTCAGCTGGCAAATATACAATACATTCTGGTACGGAACAAGTTCGGGTTCCTTGCCATCTCAGTCGAAATTGACCAGTACATCTGAACTCCTGCTCATCCGCAACAAGACCAAACTGCACGACGCCGTTATTGCGGACTACGTCCACAGCATTCCATTGATCAATATTGGCAAACATGGTATACATCTGATGATTCAATTACGATTCCGTCTGCGCAGTATTCTACACTTCCAGGAAATATAGAATCGCACTGTATTAGGATTCAAAGAGCGTGTCATTAATTACTAACAAATCGATCAAGCCGTGTAAACGTGAGCGCAGCCATGTGCATAGCTGGTGTTGCTAGTGTACGTAAATGGAAATGGTCAAAACAAACGGTCAAAAGCGTGATTCAGCTGGGTCTAAGAAGTCTGGCACCACGATGCGCGGTTACGTGTGGACTGGAAGGCCCAATGGGATGGCTGCTACGTGCGCCTTACAGCGTGCAGCACTGGAAGTCTGGAAGCGAAAAGCCTGCTATCCATAAACCGTAAATGAAATTGTTTGTAAATTGTAGATGCGCTGGGTCTTTTCCAAATCCGCGTTAATAAGAGTTGCAACGTCAATTCAATTTGTAGAGTTATCTGATTGAAAATGCCATTTAAGGGCGCGAATCCAGCTTGGAATAGGGTGGATGTGCTCGGAGATGACGGGCTGTATCACAATGTCAGAGTAACTAATGTTCGGGATGGCGGCCTCGTTGTGGATTTTGATGGAACTGGACAGTCAGGCCTCAAGCTGATTCCTTTGGGCAACGTTCATTTCGCGAGTCGGGGCTATCTACTTGAGGAAGGACCAGTGGAGGTGCTTCTGCGTCTCCAACCCGCGGACCCGTGGAAATGGTATCCAGCCTTGCTTCTTGATTGTTTTGGTCTGGTTAGTGTCACGTTGCCAGATCGTGAGTTAATCGGAATTGCGGTGGAATACCGTGTTCGGGAAAAGCCCTCACAGGAGCAGCTGGTGTGGCGCCGATGTACGATCAGCAGTTTCTCGAGACATCTGGCTGTGGTTCCCGTAAGTGGTGGCAGGTCGCCGATCTAAAACTTGAGTGAGACACTGCACCTATGTATACTGTACAGTACGCTCAACCCCTTCTGCTGGATATGGTTTTAGCTACTGCCAACTGGCATTGTCGTGATCTGCCTTTTGAGAACGCGAATTGGAGCGCAATCATAGTACACAGTCACTGTTGGTTTGTTGTACCGTTTCGCTTCTAGGCTGAAATCCTGCTTTCCCCAATCGGAACCGTTGATAATAGTCTGGAACGCATCCCGCCCGACGGTGATATCCAGTCCCTTTTCCGTGATCGGACCATTTTCCCGCAGATCTTTCAGTGTCTGACCACCCTCCAGCAGAGCCTGCTCCGTGGAGTGTGCCAGTGGTGGGACGCAGTCCTGATGTCGGCTTGTGTCCGCCGCGTCATGAGTCTGCGTGCACCCTGTACTGGGCCGGACCACAGCATCAATGTCTACCGATTCGCTTCCTGCTTGTATAACTGCTGGACCCAGCCGGCCAAGTTTCTAGTCCTTTATGGTGGAGATCGGAAGAAGTGTAACGCTGAACTGGACAACACGGCCCGTCTTCTACAACGCATTATGACCGAAAAGGGACCATCGGCTGCTCAAGTGTTACTGCTGGCCTCGGAGTGGTGTGTGCACATTTGCGTTCCGAACTGGATTAGAGGCCTTCGCGACATTTTCGTATCCATGGCAGAAGTCTGTCAGCAAGTCGTCTTGAAGAATACCGAAGTTTATTTGGAATTGATGATGCCCGAGCCATTTCAGGAAGATTCCCTAACTATGCTCATCTCTGACCTGCGTGTTACCCGTGAAATGATTGCAAAAGATTTGTGGACAACGGTGAGCGACGGGACGAGCGAACTGGGCGCTCAAGACATGCAGCGCCTGGCTGAATGGATTAGCAGCAGCAGCGGCCCGGAAGATCCCTGGACAATCGCTTTGGTAGGGAATGATATTATTATGATAACCAAGCTTAACACAATACTATCACTACCGCTAGCACTCCTGTTTGAAATTCTGGTTCGTGCGGACGAGGGGTAGCGCGGACCCCATGATACGGAGATAACTACCATATTGTAATAGTCACGAAAGTTCATATTTATTCCTAACATATCAGTGAGCCCTGATCTTTCCTGCAGCTCCTCAGGCGTGATAAAACTGGTGTCTGGCACTGTCTTGTTATTCGCAGACCCTGAACTTCTACCAGACCCTGGACCCTCGGGATGGCGTCCGCTACCGTGGCATGACGTTTTCCCCCGACGAAGGCCCCAGACTGGACGGTACCGATGCTCTCACCAAGCCAACTTTGTATGCACTGTTCCAGGATCTCCAACGTCGGCACGTCGTTTTTCGTGTCCCATGATGATTTGGGGGACTGGGTTGAGTTATTCCTCACGAGTCACGACCCGATGACAATATGCTTCTAATCGGTTTTTCCAAAAGTTGGCCAAGTTACAGGCCAAAAGATATAAGGTGCTTGACCATTTATTTGCGTGAATGTGTTCGAGTTTTCGTTTTATTTTGTTCCCGATGATCCGGTGACGGGTGGGGTTTAGTAGCCAGTCCTTTCATGAGTATATTCTGTTCGTATGACAACGATCATTTACCAAACTTCTCGACAACAGAGAGTGGTACTGATGTGAATTTGAATAAAAAGGAACGTTAACCGTATGCAAGCAGCACAAAAGAACCTGCAATAACATCGGGTAAGGAAACTTGGAAGATTCAGATACTGTATCAGTGATTCGGTACAACGGTTTACCGGCAGTAGCGTCGACATACTGTAGTAATTCTGTCTTCCGCTCACAAGCAGTTCGCACAGCCGTCTAGTAAGCAGGCCCATACTGTGCATGATGCATAAGGAGACAGTATAGAATGTTTTTGCCATCTGGCGACAACAATGTGTGCACGGTGCACCGATACATACTAATTGTGATAAAGTTTCACTTGATTTTCGCAATTTTTAATGTAATTATTAATTAATTAATAAACACTAAAGTATGTGCAACTAAAGTTTGGTGTCAGCGTACCGCATATTCAAATTTTGGACTGTGTGTTGATCCGCATTAGTCAGGGTATATGCATGGGTGGACAAAAGCTGGTAAAACATTTTACGGTTTCGCGTGATGCCACAGAATTATGCACAGTTTCGGGAAAGATCGAGTTCAGTTGTCTGGGACAGGTTCCACCCTGCCAAGAACAACAGTTCTCTTGATCAGATTTCCGGAATTTTGTTTTGCAAATGAACTGGTAACACCGGTGCCGTATCAAATTTCTACTACTTACCGATGAAGGCTGCCAATCGGTGCTCAAGATTCAGCAATTTTTCTGTGAATTACTGTTCTAAAAAGTACATACTGGCTACAGCTCGTACAGCCCATCCTTATCATATCGATTTGCCTATGTTTGACTGTACAAAATGTCTAACTGTACAAGCGGTATGTTTTTCCGCTGTATAACTTATTGTTAGCTTACAGGCACGAAACTTACACAGTCTCCAGAACTGGTAAATAATCTTCCGATGTAATCTCAAGTCGTTTATATCGGATGAACTGTCATAGCGTAGCAGTCGGTACAAATCAATCAGCAGGTTGGAATTTCCTCGACAATTTCAGTTAACGTGACCCTCGTTGCTGACTACAGCGCGCAGCAGAGGAGCGCCATTATAACCATAAGTGTATACTTTTATAAAGATGGAGACTTGGTTCTTTTCTGCGCTAGTGATAGTTTACGGCGCGAATGTTACACATTGTCTGCCTCATTCCAGTTGCTTGTATGGAGCACCTTTCGGAGTCAAAGCGTCCTTTGGACGGCAAGTACTGCAACGTGCTTCGCGCCGACTGCCAGCCGATTCCTCCCCGCCCGAACTTGATTCAAGTTGTGCTCGAGGATTCTGGTCAGCGACTGAAAGCGTCCTCCGTTTTCCAGATTGCTCATCAATGTTAAAGGCCAACTTACCGATTTGTCTATCAAGTTCAGTAAGATCGGTAAGGTTGATGCGGAGTTGTTGCGCGGCTTCTTCTCCTTGAGGTTGTTGACCCTGTACAGCAACGACATCAGCGTACTGTCACCTGGTGCTTTCCAGTCCATTGTTCTGTCCCGTGCCGGAAGGGCCACGCAACTGAGCGCTTTGTATTTGTACGATAATGCGCCGGAGCATGTTGATTTATCGGTCTTCGAGCCAATTGCGATTGCGGCGTTGTTCCAATGCTTCCGTGCAGATCCCGCATGCTAATTCAGTATATAGCACAAGTCACAATCCGTTGGATATACCCCCACATCTAAAAAGTAGAAAACTGAGGAATCGTCAGGACTTAATACAGTCCTTGATGTTGCTTGCAGACATGGCTTGATCTCAATGTTCAGCGACGTGGATCGAAACCAGAATCCGGTGCTTTGAATCAACGTGTATTTGGTAGTTTCTAAGCTGCACATTCCAATGTTTGGCTTTCCAGTGAGCTGCTAATTCTGTCATCATGGCAATGCTGGTTCAAAATACATTCAACCTACCCGGTTTCTTCTTCCCACCATCCTCCAAATGGACCACAATGCCGATTGTCACCTTAGTCACCACCCTCTTGGTCATCCTCTTCAACATCTAGTCCTACTGATAATCTGTACCACCGACCGCCGCCTGAGCACACCCTTCATCGCCATCTTCATCTACACGGTTTTTCAAAGCCCGTACTGGACCGGTGCCTCTACGTCACCGAGCCCGGGCACACCCAGGAATACTTGTTCATTAATTATTTTCGTTTTCGCTCCCTTCAGTTCTGACATTATGCCATCTGGCGAATCTGCAGTTTCGGAAACTTCTGCAGCTACCGCCTACCAGCAAGAGGCTTCTCTTGTCCCGCTTACTTTGCACTCACTGGCTTGTGCAAACTGCAGTGTCACGTGGGCTGGTATCATATAGTTAGCAATGAAGATTCGGATCATTCCAGTCAGTTCAGAGGGACTCCAACATTTGTACCGGACCTGAGAAATTTCGGTTGCAGTTTTGCGGCATGATAGATATCAAGGTGTGCATTTGTTAATTTAAAAGAACAATTCTCTGTATTCTCTTACATTGTTTGCTGGTAAACTACAAAGTATCTTGGTTTATATTCCAGGGTAAATATCTTCAGCATGCTTTTGACTGCTCAGAGAACGATATCGGAACAGTTTGTACCACAACATACCGAACGGGAGATTTCTCGTTCGGTATGTTCGGAAGCATTTCCGATCCGCTGGAGCTTCAAAGCTCCAGCAAACCTGAAATGCTTCCGGAAAACATACAACCGAAGCCGGCGATACGAGGTTTTTGCCATTAAGTGCAACGAAACGACGCCTTCGGAACTGTCCTTACCGTTGATTCCAAAGTATTTCAATAGTCCACGCACTATGACGCACATCGCTTAACGCCGAATCGCAGCCAATAGCCAACGTACTGAACTCTTGATTTTTACTCCTGGCTTTGCAGGCGATACTGCATGTATACGTATTACGTAGCTGTTTTATGCATTGAGCAATACCGTTAGGAGTTAGGACCGCTGTTGGTCTTTATTAATTTCTCTGTATCATTCGATTTATACAGTTAACCGTTTGTAAGCCACCTGCATGTGAACTGGCAGTGTCATTTATCCTCTGATTTTGATACGCATGGCGTGCCGTTTCAAAGTATTGCATCCAAATCTGCGCATCATGAGTATGCGGGCAACATGCTTTATAAGTTCCAGAGAAATTTTACCGGCTAAACTATTTGTAAAATTTAGGGGGGAACACTGAACTCTGCAACTAGAAGGGATTAAATCTTGAAAATAGCTGATCATACTTATCTGCGTGAAAAATAAAATGATAAGCACAAAAGATATGAAATTATGTTGGCCTCTGCACGTATCTTTTCTGAAGTACATACTGCCAAAATCCCACATTTTTTTGCGCTTACCAGCAGCTTACGTTTGGTTTGCTTGGTCAGTTTTGTTTTCAGGTACATAAACATATCTGTAACTGACCAGTGAATGATGAAATCCCACATGTAGCGTGGAGCGTAACGCATCGCATCGGATGCAGTGCGCAGAGAGTGAGGGTTACGTCGTACCGATTACGTAGCGTCATCTTACATAGCAGCGACGCAGCCGTATGAATGTCGTGACTCAGCCTGGGTATGGCTGCTACGTACTAATATTGCAGTGCGGAGAAAACCGTAATTCGTCAAATGAAATTATTTGCACATGAGCTGGCAATTTTGCAGCATTCTCCAGATCCGAGTTAAGAGTTGACACTTCGAATTCAGCTATTTTTAGAGCTCTTTTATTTAAAATGCCATTTATTGGCCCGGACGCGGCATGGAATAGCGTCAATGTGCTTGGGGATGATGGACTGTATCACCATGGCAAGATCGTTGATGCACTGGATGGAGGCCTTGTTGTGGATTTTGGGGACTCGAACCCCCGACTGATTCCCTTCGGCAGTATTTATTTCGACCGTCGTAGCTGGATTCGAGCTGGGGAAGGACCAGTAGAGGTGCTTCTGCGTCTACAACCAGCGGACCCGTGGAAATGGTATCCAGCCATGCTTCTTGATTGTTTTGGTCTGGTTAGTGTAACTTTGCCAGATCGTAATTTAATCGGGTTTGCGGTGGAATACCGCATTCGGAAAAAGCTCAAACAGGAGGATCTGGTTTGGTGCCGATGTACGTTCAGCGATTTCTCCAGACATCTGGCTGTGGTTCCCAGTCAGTGGGGTGCTTCCCTGGAGTCCGACGATTGGCTGATTGAAGCATTTAATGCGCTCTGTCGACAGCAAAATTACCATGCCATGGCTACTGAAGTTCTCTGCGACCCG